>JALMGJ010000165.1:0-66120 GCA_023362775.1 Charina bottae | reverse complement strand
GTCGGCCCGCCCCACCCGTGCATGCAGAGAGGGCACGCTTCGGACCCCCTCAACAAGAGAATTCCATCTAGCGGGGTCCAGGAGGCGTGCCTTCTCTGCGATAGCGCCCGCCCTATGGAATATCTTGCCCCCGGAGGTGAGACTGGCCCCCTCCCTCCTGACCTTTCGGAAGGCCCTTAAGACCTGGCTCTGCCACCTGGCCTGGGACAACAGAGGCGGTAGTGCCTCCTGGGGTTGGCTAGCCCCATAGCAACACTATCTACGCTACGTTCCCTACGTCCCCCATCTTGTATTTTATCTATTTATATTGTATTTTTTAGACTTTTATTGTATCGTTTTTAACTTTGTTGTAACCCGCCCAGAGTCCCTTGTATGGGAGATGGTCGGGGAATAAATTGGATAAATAAATAAATAAATAAATAAAATAAACCCTGTGACGTGAGTTGGGCTGAGAGAGAGTGACTGGCCCAAGGTCACCCAGCCGGCTTTCATGCCTAAGGTGGGACTAGAACTCTCAGTCTCCTGGTTTTCCATTGGCTCCTTCCTAGGGATGAGAGAGAGTGACTTGCCCAAGGTCACCCAGCTGGCTTTCATGCCTAAGGCGGGACTAGAACTCTCAGACTCCTGGTTTGCTATTGGCTCCTTCCTAGGGCTGAGAGAGAGTGACTGGCCCAAGGTCACCCAGCCGGCTTTCATGCCTAAGGTGGGACTAGAACTCTCAGTCTCCTGGTTTTCCATTGGCTCCTTCCTAGGGATGAGAGAGAGTGACTGGCCCAAGGTCACCCAGCTGGCTTTCATGCTTAAGGCGGGACTAGAACTCACAGACTCCTGGTTTGTAGCCCATTTCCTTAACCACTAGACCAAACTGGCTCTCCTTGATTGATCAAGGATGGAAGGAGGTTAGGATGTATTTGTCATGAAATGAATTTTACATGTTTATATTCTAGCATCTATTAGATCTGGCCCCTTTCACTGTAATAAATATAAAGAATAATATTAAAATTCAATTGTTCTTCAGTACTAATGGCATATAGGTACTCTGAAAGATTAAATTTGGTAAAGCCATTTTGATATGTAAATATACACATACACACAAATGGCATTAAATAATAAAAGCTAGGCTGATAGAAAAAATTAAGCTTCTAGCACACTATACTTAGTCTGATTTTACAGAGCATCAGAAGCATTTTATGGTCCCCAAGAAGTACATAATATTATTAACGTCTATATTTAATCACCATGCATCAAAAGTTGAGAAAAGTGAAGGAATATTTAAAGCTCTGAAAAAGCTAGACACTGATTTTTTAAATTTGTCAACATTATGCATATTTGTGTGTTACATTAGATTTCGTTGATAGCATATGTGTCAAATTAGCAAACGGAATGCAATCCAGGTATTATGAAACCAGAATCTCTTTTGACTCATAACTGTTAGCTCTGTTTTGCAACATGCCCTCCTACTCTCCTGGCACCAAAGATGCCAGTTTAGGTCTTTTTAACATTTATTTACCCAATTGTTTATGAGGCTCATCCCCCCCCCCAGAAAATTGCTCTCATGAATGCAGTTTGCATAAAAATGCTTGTGCAAGCATGAATATGGGAGATAGGACCAAGAAAGAATTCTGAGCTGAAAAGGATAGGAATACTAAATAAAATAAAGTAAAATAAACACATCTCCTTATTTCAACTGAATAGTTATTTCCTTGGCCATTTCTCAGCTTGGATCTAAAGTGACTTTGGTTCCACATGCATTCATGGTGAGAGATTTCGGACTTCTGTTTTAAAAAAAGCAGCTTTCCCTTCTTTCATTATTTGAAGGGCAACCGAACTGAATAAGAAGTCTGAATTGTTGCCTCTGACATCAATTTTTACTGGAGTTCCAATGAAGCAACATACCATTTGAGAAAGAAATTGCAGGAACCTTTACAGTTATGGGAAGGGTGATGACAACTGTATGGTTAGTACACTTGGTTACCTGATGAAGAGGTCTGGACTTTTTTTTTTTAGATTTTCTTTTATCCCACCTTTATTATTTTTATAAATAACTCAAGGCGGCGAACATACCTAATACTCCTTCCTCCTCCTATTTTCCCCACAACAACCACCCTGTGAGGTGAGTTGGGCTGAGAGAGAGTGACTGGCCCAAGGTCACCCAGCCGGCTTTCATGCCTAAGGTGGTACTAGAACTCTCAGTCTCCTGGTTTCCTATTGGCTCCTTCCTAGGGCTGAGAGACAGGGAGTGGCCCAAGGTCACCCAGCCGGCTTTCATGCCTGAGGCGGGACTAGAACTCTCAGTCTCCTGGTTTGCCATTGGCTCCTTCCTAGGGCTGAGAGAGAGGGACTGGCCCAAGGTCACCCAGCCGGCTTTCATGCCTAAGGTGGTACTAGAACTCTCAGTCTCCTGGTTTGCCATTGGCTCCTTCCTAGGGCTGAGAGAGAGTGACTGTCCCAAGGTCACCCAGCCGGCTTTCATGCCTAAGGCGGGACTAGAACTCACAGTCTCCTGGTTTCTAGCCCGTTGCCTTAACAACTAGACCAAACCGGCTCTCCAGTCTCAGTGCATGATAGAATCTGGTTGCCCTGCAAATTGGTGAAATCTGTTCTGAGTTGGTTGCATTCAGCTTTTTGGTTTCCAGCTAGCAACACCTCCATTTTTTATTATATTTTCTCCTATTACAGCAATAGGAAGAAAAATGTTAACTTTCAGTGCTTCTCTAGTAATCAAGGGAGGTTACATTAAATGTACACCAAATGTCATTGATTGGGCAGCCTGGAAATCACAAGCATTTTTAGCACAGTTCATGTTTACAATTTTTGGATTGTTTTGCTGTAGTAAACCTTCCATATCCTTGAGATCCATGCCTACTAAATTCTAGCCTTGTGGGAACAATTTTGTACCCCTGTAATTAAATAAGGGAGATAAATCTCTCTCTCCCTCTCCCTCTGTCTCTCTGTCTCTCTCTTTTTAACTTTTCAGCCTGTCAGATATAAAATCCCCCTGATTTGCAAACTGAGAAAGTAGGGATCTGTAGCCTTGAGGTAGCACACATATCTCATTTAAACCTCATATTTCATATTCTAAATAAAGATGTGGAAGGAGAAAAGCCAAGGCTATTTTTAAACAATAGAAATATGAGCCCGTTGTCTAAACCTATCCTAGGCCACATTGTGCCATCTGTGACATCTTACTATAAATTCATGGTCCAGAGAGAAGTACAGCAGTAAATAAGCCAAAGAAAGTTATTGTGATCATACCGTATGTAATGGGCTGTGAGAATAACCTTGGGAGACAGGAGGAAGAGCCACAGCCTAGACCAGAGCTTTCCAAACTGTGTGTCGCGACACGTTAGTGTGTCGGCTGCAGTGTCTGGGTGTGTCAAGGCTGCTGCTGCCTCCGAGCCCTGCCAGGATTCCACACAGGTCCTAGTGCCTGCCTTGTGCCTTGCTGCCTCCAAACCTGCCCTGCCAGGATTCCGCACAGGTCCTAGTGCCTGCCTTGTGCCTGGCTGCCTCCAAGCCTGCTGTGATTCTGCGCAGGTCCTAGTGCCTGCCTTGTGCCTTGCTGCCTCCAAACCTGCCCTGCCAGGATTCCACGCAGGTCCTAGTGCCTGCCTTGTGCCTTGCTGCCTCCAAACCTGCCCTGCCAGGATTCCACGCAGGTCCTAGTGCCTGCCTTGTGCATTGCTGCCTCCAAACCTGCCAGGATTCCACGCAGGTCCTAGTGCCTGCCTTGTGCCCTGTTGTAAGAGTGTGTCGCGAAATGATGCATGTCTAAAAAGTGTGTCACCAACATGAAAAGTTTGGAAAGCTCTGGCCTAGACAATGGTCTGATAACAGAAATCTGAGCCCTAGAAGGGATGGGGGTGGAGAAAGCATCTCAGAAGAGACCCTTCCTAGTTCTTCAGAAAGTAAAGGCAAGGGAAGGGGGAAGTGCTTTCTGACTTGCAAGATCCTGTTACTGTAACGTTACAATAAAGATAGTGTTAGTACTTATGGTTTTGGTTTCCTGTCTGGACTACCTTGAGGGGCTGAGATCTTATCTCTGATAAATGTTTTGATAGGGCAGTCAAACCTCCGAAAAGCAAAGGATTATGTGTCAAAGGATGCTTAGACCTCTGAAATCAAATTCCAAGTCCTCCCTTTAGGAGACTGTTATCGGAATGGCAGAGTGAAAGATGGGAGTGGGTGGGTAGGAGGGAGGAAGACGTCATAGGCTTGAGGAGCACAGTGTGTGAAGCAAAACTACATGGTTTCCATCAGCTTTCAGCAGGTTTATTGGTTTCTGCTCACTGAAACACTCAAGATTGAGTGTTTCTCAATCTTGGCAACTTGAAGATGTGTGGACTTCAACTCTCAGAATTCCCCAGCCAGCATGACTGGCTGGAGAATTCTGGGAGTTGAAGTCCACACATCTTAAAAGTTGCCAAGGTTGAGAAACACTGATCTAAGTGTTGGGCAGCAGACAAGGGGCCTTTGTGTACAAGTCTTCCTGCATGAGGAGGCTCCCTGTTCTCTACAGGGAGGGAAAGCTACATTGGGGGAAAGCACCATCTAAGGGCCAGCAGACAGCGGATTGCTAGGGTCCCAAAAAAGGGAATTCCCTTTCTCACACTCCCAGAGAAGGCAGTTCCCAAAGAGTAATAGGACTCGCTGGGTTCCATTCTACTGGGGCAGATCTTTCCAAACTGTGTGTCACGACACAAAAGTGTGTCGCCACACACAGTCTGGTGTGTCGCCACACAACCCGGAAGCGCTGATCATCATCAGCGCTTCCGGGTTTTCCCGCGGTGACACACCAACTGCAGCGCGCAAAACCCGAAAGCGTCAGCAGTGCTTCCAGGTTTTTGCGTGCTGCCGCACTTCCAGGTTTTCCCGTGGCGACACACCAATGCCGGTTGGTGTGTCGCCGTGGGAAAAACTTTGGAAAGCCCTGTACTGGGGAGTAATATTGCACCAACCCTCCAAGAGAAAGCTGGGGCCACATACAGCCCATTAGGAGTGGATTAAAGGTAAAGGTAAAGGCTCCTCTCGCACATTTGTGCAGTCGTGTCCGACTCTAGGGGCCGGTGCTCATCTCCATTTATTAGCCGAAGAGCCAGCGTTGTCCGAAGACGCTTCCACGGTCACGTGGCCACATGACGCACGCGGAACGCTGTTACCTACCCACCGAAGTGGTACCTATTCATCTACTTGCATTTGCACGCTTTCGAATTGCTAGGTTGGCAAGAGCTGGAGCTAGTGCGGGAGCTCACTCCGCATGCAGGGCTACGTAGGGATTCGAACCGCTGAACTTGCAATCTTCCGAACGACAAGCCTGGCGTCTTACCCGCTGAGCCATCACGCCCCATAGTGGATTATCCATCCCTAAACACTTTTGCTATAACTGAAATCATTGCAATATAGAAACCAACACCGTGATCAGAGCAGGAATCCAGTTTAAAGCATCCACAAAAGATGGTTGTCAGTAACTGGATCCATTGTGAAACCTCTCTCAGTGTTCGAAATTTTTCCTAATACTCAACTGCAGTTGTCTTCTTCTAATTTAAGGTCATACACTCTGGGAAGACAGAAAACTGGCTTTCACCTTCTTCTATGTGACATTCTTCAAGTTCTTGTGCAGTGCTCTTATATTTTCTCTCTGGATCTTTTTTCAAGGTGAAACCTACTACATTCCCCAATGTTTCCTTTGTTAGACTTAGTTTCCAAATGCCCTTCCTAATCCCTATTCTAGTTTCTCCAAACAATTCTTAAGTGTGGTACCCAGAACTGAACAGAATAATGCACACTGATGATGTGAGTTCACCTTCACAAGGCCTGCTTGCTAGGGCTACCAGACGTGGACTGAAAATTACAGAAGATCACTAGATGGCAGCAAAGAGTTGGTATTGTGTAGTCCTTGGTGCTCTCTGAGCCTTGCTGTTTTCTTGCAGACGTTTCATTGCCAGGCTAAGCAACATCTTCAGTGTGAAAAGGGAGTGGGACTTGCTCTCTGTTTATATACCATGGCTTGTCCTGCTTGTGTTGGTGGAGGTGTTGTTCTCTCCTTAGTAGTTCCTTGACTGGGCTGTTGTTTGCTACTTGGTTGATTGTCTGAGTTAATAGTTCCTTGATTATGGTATATTGTGTTGTTTGATTGCTCCTCTGGTGCTAATCCTGGTGTTAATCTTTGCATATCTGGGTGTTGATTGCTGGCAAGGAGGTGTTCTGGTCTTCTGGCTTTTCTATTGTCTCTTATGAATGGTATGTAAATGTTGTTTACCTCTATGTGTCTATTGATGGCTGCTTTGTCTGAGTGCCAAGGAATTCCAGGAATTCCAGGAATTCTTCCAGGAATTCTCTAGCGTTTTTGGATTTGGCTTGGTTTAAGATTGGTTTAAGAGTTGGTATTCTCTGTAACTTATTGTTGCCATTTTAGTGGTCATATGGATTTTGCAGGCCAGATGTAACAGTCCTACCTTCCCAAAAGGAAAGAAGAAAGTGAGCATCTCAACATTTTATAGATTAATTATCTCCACTTCCTAATTGAGAGCCAGTCTGGTCTAATAGGTAAGGCACCATGCTAGAAACTGGGAGGCCGTGAGTTCTAGTCCCACCTTAGGCATGAACTAGGTGACTTTGGGCTTGTCATTCTCTCTGAGCCCTGGGAAGAAGAAGGCAATGGCAAACCACTTCAGAAAAATCTTGCCAAGAAAACTGCAGGGACTTGTCCAGGCAGGCTCCAGGAGTCAACACTAACTTGAAGGCAGCCTAATCAACAGCCACCCTCTCTTCTTTTACCCTGCCCTCTTCTCCATTTGATTTCAAATCAGCAAGGTCTTTGAGTTTTTTCGGTTACAGATAAATAGGGAAATTTAAAATGTAAAATTTCAGCCTGTGGTTGCATACTGCATTCATTAATATTAAGTAGGATGAAAGATTTTGTTGGCCTGAATTTCTGAGCAAAGCAAAATATTGTGCACTTTATGGTCAAATATATGGATGGTGATACAGTCATTTTAGAGATTGCACACCTTCCCAAACTCTGTGGTACAATTTCCAGCACAGAAATGTGTAATGTATATTGTGTGCAGTAGGGAATGCATGCATACTTTATGATGGGAATGTGCACAATAGGCATTTCAGGTAATTCTGTATATAAACATGCATATTTTACAAAAACACATTTAATTGGTGTATGACTTGCCATGCATGTTTACTTTCACACCTTTGAGGGCAGCCTTCAGAGACTTTAACATCTTGTAACTAAATTGCAATATTTTTTTCTATTTCAAAATATGAAGGTTATTAAATATATGCAATCATATTTATTATGTTAAATTTTGACCAAGTTTAAATGCAAATGAAATCAAATCAATGCTAGTTTTGATCCTATCCCTGTGTGTGGCCACCTTGTGGCCAGCTGGGAGACAAAAGCTTCTTTAAGATTGTAAAGACAACAAGCTGAGACCAGGATGAAATGCCAGAAGGATTCTGTTGAATAAATATTAAGAGAGTTACAGAGAAAGATATACCCATTCCTGACCTCTGGACTTGGCCAATGATTGTTCAGCACCTCTGCTTTGTGAGACTATACCAGGCACCTACTGTCTGGGGGCTTTTTCCATCCTTTTATACTTTTATTCTTAAGAGATGTGGAGAGAACAACACCTGGAGGTGGCTTGGTAGCACACCTTATCAGTGACTTGGTCATACCTCTGCCAGAGATATTTTTAGGTAAGATGGGGTCCCTACCAGACAGCTACTTTGGATAACCTATCTACTCAATAACTAGGGAACCAAGTGATCCTCTGCCAAAGATCACTTTTAGCAGGCAACCCCTGGGAATGATCTGATGAAAAAACTGGTCAAGAACTTGGGAACCCTCATGAGTTACCCTTTGCTAAGAATATTTTTACGGGAACCTTGTTTCTTGTGTGTAATTGCTGCTTATGTTTCCCTTCCCAAGGGTTAGATTAGGGAGCTTGTGTTATCCCCTTTATCTTAATTGTTACAAGTAGGAATGCAGATAAAAAGCTCACAGGCAAAAAGAGTAATTTACACTACAATGATGCAGTCTGCAAAACTTGCTAAATTACATATATTTTGCCTGAGATTGCTAAATCTTATAAATGTAAAAGAGGAAAAGGGAGGTCACACCAATCTTTCTTTGCCAAGCTTTTGCAGTGCCCATACACCCCACCTACTACTAATTAAGGTTCAAGTGTGGCCCTTGGACCTTAATAAAATGGAGATCCTAGACATAGAGGTTGTAAGGAAATTTTTTAATACAATATTATGACAACTCTCTGGCTGGTTTTGCGCAACACACTTTGCTGGGTCAAGGGTAAGCTTACCAAGGACTTGGGAACTGATCAAGTGATTATGTGCCATCAAATCATTTTTGACTCCTCGTGACCACATAGATAGATTTTCTCCATGACAATCTATCCCTAACCTGGTCTTTCAAGTCTGCCAACGATGCACCCATCACCACTGTAACTGACTCCAGCCATCTTGCTACTGGTCATCCTCTTCCAATAGAAGTACCTGCTTGCTTTAGCTGGGCAGCTGGGATGACCTTCATGCCTTGGGTGACCCTGCTGGGAATATATTCTCTTGGCATATACTCCTGATGTTCTTCATTCATCCCTCCCAGGAACACCCTCCCACCACCACAATGAGGCAGCACAGAAGGACTTGGGGGGCGGGATTTGGGGATGCAAAAACCCAATCAACATTGAAATACGAAAGGGTCACTTTTAACTCAAAATAGCTCTGGGTTTTGTTGGTGCAAATAGAAGAGTTGGTTAATAGAATAGAATAGAATAGAATAGAATAGAATAGAATAGAATAGAATAGAATAATAACTTTATTGTCATCCCACTCTACACTATACAAGTGCACAATAGAATGAAATTTCGTTGCAGTTGGCTCACAATTTCACTCAAGCAATAAAATACTAATGATAATAATAAAAAAACATAATTACTATAAAATACCCATTCTGATAAAATATACATTCTTATAAAATATACATTCTTTAACTCACAATTTCAGTCAAACACTAAAATACTAATAAAAAATCCATAGTTACTATAAAATATACATTCTTTACACATCCAACATTTCACCTAAAAGAACTTACTTAAGCATTCAAGAATCCAATAGCCTGGGGGACAAAGCTGTTTCCCAATCTGGCTGTTCTACATCGGATATAGCGGAACCTCTTCCCAGAGGGTAACAAAGAAAACAAACCATGATGAGGATGGGAGGCATCACTGATGATCTTTCGAGCTCTGGACAAACAGCGTGCATGAGCTAAATCTTGGATGAGGGGCAGAGATATCCATTATCTTTTCTGCTGCCCTTACCACTCTCTGCGCAGACTTTCTATCTGAGGCCCTACAGCCTCCAAACCAGATGGAAATACAGCTTGTAAGTACACTCTCTATAGTGCCTCTGTAGAAAGTAAGGAGAATGGAAGATGGGAGATGTACTTTCCTCATCGGACGCAAAAAGTGCAAACGTTGCTGTGCTCGCTTTACCAAAAATGTGGTATTGAGGGACCAGGTCAGACTATTTGTTAACTGCACCCCCAGGAATCTAATGCTACTGACTGACTCCACAGCTATGTTATTGATAAAAAGTGGAGTGTGACTGCACCGGTTCTTCCTGAAGTCTATAATAATCTCCTTAGTTTTTTCCACATTTAAAACCAAGCTGTTTTTATTGCACCACTCCACCATACCCTTTACCTCCTCCCTATAAGCCCACTCATCCTCACCCCTGATAAGACCCACTACAGTTGTATCGTCCGCATATTTCACAATGGAATTGGTGGTATACTTGGCGCAACAGTCATGTGTCATCAGGGTGAACAACAATGGGCTCAAGACACAGCCCTGTGGGGAGCCGATGCTTAGGGAGATAGAGCTAGAAGTATTATAACAAACGGAGATGAGCACCGGCCCCTAGAGTCGGACATGACTGCACAAATGTGCGAGGGGTACCTTTACCTTTACCTTTACAGCATGTAAAATATGAAGAGTAGCCACAATTGTTCCAGCCATCACTAGTGGCAACTTTGGAGTTATCCCAGCTGAGGATATAAACATTTCATGGTCTTCTTTTGTCCTTACGGCCTTGGTACTCTGTTATCACAACCCATTAAAGTTTGTTTCAAGGTTCATCTTTGTTCACAAACAGGAAGAAATTCAACAGCCTGTTCCTGAACCGAACAGATCTCTTTTTTACCTATAATGAACAGACCACTGTTTGAAAAGCTCTAACTTCATATTTCATCCCTTAGTGGTTGATCACTCACATGTGAAGATGTCAATGTTATATTTCCCATCAGGTTTCACCCCATTCCATTTGATATAATGACCAGAACTAGATGTCTTTGTCTCGACTTCTCCTTTTAGATTTAAAACTATTGTGGTAGCCAATATAATATCCACCCAGAGGAAAACTATTGACGATCAGGCAGTCTCCTAACCTTCTCTTCATAGATTAAAAAGAATAAGTCTGTGAGGGCTTGCTACACAGAGATTTGTTTAGTCTTTGTACCTTACCTCTACTCAACAGCTAGACCAGAGCTTTCCAAACTTTTCATGTTGGTGACACACTTTTTAGACATGCATCATTTTGCGACACACTCTTACAGCAGGGCACAAGGCAGGCACTAGGACCTGTGCGGAATCACAGCAGGTTTGGAGGCAGCAAGGCACAAGGCAGGCACTAGGACCTGCGCGGAATCCTGGCAGGGCTCGGAGACAGCAGCAGCCGCGACACACCCAGACACTGCAGCCGACACACTAACGTGTCCTGACACACAGTTTGGAAAGCTCTGAGCTAGACATTTTGAAAAGTAATATGGGTAGTTTCAAGTTTCCAGAAGTCTTTATCCTAGGACTTTTAATTCTTTACCTGTATTGTTAGAAGGTTTTTAAAATGGAGGAGTTCCAAGGGCTAAACCAGGAGGTATTAAAGTTTAGTATCAAGTTAACATTTTTTTTCTGGTTGAGGACCACATTGGATGGAACAATTGGCAAAGGAGCTAGAACTTTGTTGTATATATGAGTGAAGTTGAAATTTCAGTTGCTTTTCTTTTTCTTTGTTTAAACTACATTATATCTTATATATGACAGGAAGTTATGCTATGGATTTGGGGAGCTCCTCAAAGGATAGCAAAACCAAAAACAAAACCCAGGACTGGATGCTCACCACTACCTTAACATTTGAGCCTATTCTTTTTTTTTTAATGGTAATTTTATTAAAAATTACAACTACAACAATAAAAACTAATACTCACTAAAAAAAATAAAAGGATAAAAAGAAAAAATAGAAAAGAAAGAAAAAATAAGAATATAGTAAAGAAAAATAAAAGAAATACGTATATAAAGAAATGACTTCCCATCTTCATCACAAGTATAAAATATTTTAGTAACTCATCACCTTCTCTTAAAATACAACAAATGATCTCTTCTTCCCATATCCCATCTCTTATCTATAAACAAATCTTTAAAACCTCATCATTTTAGTCCTGATGTCAGCAAGAGTCCATTAAGGGTTACCAGCAATTTATTTATTTATTTATTTATCTATTTATCCAACTTATATCACCGCCCATTTCCCCCCATAGAGGGGACTCTGGGCGGTTTACAATAAAGTCGGTAATTAAAAGCATATAAACTATACAACACAATATATCAATTTAACGAAAATTTAATATAAATATATAAATATATAAAAACCAAGAGGCTGTGATGTTATATTTAAAAGAACTCTACGGCGCAAGCCATCCCCACGAAGAGCTATTACTCTTCCCATCCCAAGCGAGGTGGCAGAGCCAGGTCTTCATTTGTTTTCGGAAGGTCAGGAGTGTGGGTGCTTGCCTCACCTCCAGGGGCAGAATGTTCCAGAGGGCGGGTGCCACTGCAGAGAAGGCCCGCCTCCTGGACCCCGCCAGATGGAGTTCTCTTACAGACGGGGTCCGTAGCAAGCCCTCTCTGCATAACCGGGTGGGGTGGGACGATGCTCTGGGGATGAGGCGGTCCCTTAGGTATTATATATCATATAATAGATATGATAACATATCTATTTTAATCTTGATCAAATAAACCAATTTTATATTCCTTCCTTTTACTTCTAACAATCTTGATCTTTAGTCCCTTCAAATAATATCCTACAATTTGATTTCTTTTCATTTTATCTTTGTCCCATCTCACAAAATTCTCCAAAGCTTTAACAAGCCTGTTTTGTAAATCCAATATAGGAAAATTATCCAGGTCACTCTCCTGGTTTGTTATTTGTATATCTCTTTTAATTATTAAGACATCAGCCAGTTTCTTTTGTACGTCCAGTGTAATATCTTTTTTCCATGTCATTCTTGTAGCCTGTCACTTTTAAATCCACTTTCAAATCAGTCTCAGTTTTATCTCGTAAAACTTGTTCCTCTTCATTAACATCTTTTAAACACAGTCTATCTATAGAGGCAGACACTCTTAAAATTAACTTCTGGGTCCATTGTTCAAAAATATCCTTCAGTAAGTCGAATGTTAAAATATTTTGCTTCATTCTGTATTTATAAGTCAAGTTTAAATATTCTTCTCCTTTAATTGTAATATTTAGTTCCTTCTAGTTCCCTCTAGTTCCCTCTAGTGTCCAATTTTTAAAGTCTTATCTTATTATGTTTTTTTAAAAAGAATTCAAAACAAAAGCATTTTCCCATGGAAAGGATTCTTTATAATTAATTCCAAAATCTTATTTCAAATTCATCTGGCTCCTTAGTCCATTTGTAACTTTCTAAAATCAAAGTTTTAATCACCCTTTTGCTGTTTATTCCAAAAAAATTTTTTTTCAAGTCCTTAAACTTGTATTTAAAACTTCTTTCATTAAGGATTGAAGGAACTTCAATCCCAGTGCTGTAGAACTTGTCGATCCAAAGGTTCCTAATAGCTGAAAGGCAGTTAACAAGCAATTTCTGAAAGTGATTAGAAAAGGAAGTATGAGAACCCGATGTCCTTTCAAAGGCACCGACCACAGTTTGAGCAAGATAGCTATTCCCTCGTCTCCCAGAGCTGTAAACTCACTGGAGACTGCTGTCTTGCAGTCTCCTCATGAGGAGCAACTGTCTGGAGCACTTGTGGGTGACCTCAAGTCCTCTCCTTGTCCAGAGAGGAATTATGAAGAACCAGTCTACTTGCTAGCTCTTCATTCCGCCATGGTTGTCAGCTCTGCTTTTCATGGAACCATCTACAGTCTGCCATTTCTTCCCTGGAAGTCCTCAAGTCCTATTCTAAGGCATTAACTCATTTAACAACAGATCTTAAAGCCCCACCCCCAATTCTCAGCATCTTTTTGTCAAATTTTGTCCATATGTTTGAAGGGGTACAAGACCCCAAAAAGGGTTCTAGGACTGATGTGGCCCATCGGTTGCCACTCTGCTTTACCATATGGAAGGCAGACACAGATAATAAAGCAAGAGACCACACCAACTGACCCCATCCAGGTTCTAGTAGGATGTAGAACCGATGAATAATTAAGTCAATTTGAGTATAGCTGTTTCTGCAGATGTTATAAATGGAGCCAGACAGATGTTAGGAAGATGGGGCCACGGTTCTACAAAATGACATCCTCACAGAGCAGTGGTGGAAAACCTCTGGACCTTCAGATGTTGTTGAAAGTCTCCGCCCCAACCGCCCTTACCAAATTGCTGCTTGGGAAT
This sequence comes from Charina bottae, assembly GCA_023362775.1. Taxonomy (NCBI): domain Eukaryota; kingdom Metazoa; phylum Chordata; class Lepidosauria; order Squamata; family Charinaidae; genus Charina; species Charina bottae. The sequence continues at coordinate 52,412 of JALMGJ010000165.1, read as the reverse complement.
TGTTCTTCAGCTTCCTAACCCTAACAAAAAGCCACTGCATATGAGGGTCATGGTTTTTACCGTGATCACCACAATGACATGCAGGAAGAAGGATTGGAGAAGTGGGACGGAGCCAGGGAGATCAAAATTCTCTCCCACCTCCCCAAATGTAAGCCATATGCTTTGCTTACAGATCATTCCCAAAGTAGTTTTTTAAAGAACCGTTAGGGTTGTTGTTTTTTCCCCTGGCCTCCAGTGGAAAAACTGAACTGATCCGTGCTATGAATCAGAAAAATCTGTACTAAATCTTGGATCTAATATGTCCAATTTCTGTCCAAGTATAAAACAAGAGAATGTTCAATGAAAAATAAATGTATTGTTTTTCTTTGCTCCAGGCATAGCCAAGAAATCCTGCCTCCATTTGCATTTTCTAAAAAGTCTTTATAAAATGTGCATTGCAGCCAACCGAGGTTTTGAATTGCCAGAATAGGGAAAAAAAATGTTTTAACATATGCATTCAACAATTTGCAATTGTTATGGTGGAAGGGTTAGTTAAGAAATGTACACCCAAACCTAACTCTGGTATTCAAATTTCAGCCTGAAAAATATACAGACTGTTTTTTTTCTTTGTTCTTAATTTTACATCTCTGTCTCCAGTCTCAAAATTCACCTCTGGCAGATTGGGGATATTACCTTCACTTCTACAGTTTTCTTTTACTCTGTGGCATTTTCCTTTATGACCTTTTCAGATGTTTCTGTCACAATCTCATATATAAACAGCCTCTTGAATATTAAGGTAGGTGCAAATGTATGTTTGTGTGTGTGTGTGTGTGTGTGTGTGTGTGTGTGTGTATGTCTATGTCTATGTCTATGTCTATGTCTATGTCTATGTCTATGTCTATGTCTATGTGTATATATCCTTTTTACCCCCTCTTATCTTGCAATATCATGGCTTTTCCAGCAGGAGGAGATGTTGAATCAGTTCCTTGGCTGCAAAGGTGGCTTGCAAGAGATGCCCCTGGTTATTCTTCTCTGGAGCTTCTTGAAAAGTTGGAAGCAATGGTGTAGTAAGTAAAGTCTCCCTCCCGGCAAACTCAACTCCCTGGATGATTTCATGGAAAAGACATTGACTTACAAAGAATGTTTCCAGACATTTGCAGAATCTGAGACACCATCAGCAATTTCTTTAACTCTTTCTTGCCGCGGGTCAACTTTGAAAGAAGATTGGCTATGCTCTGCCCTTCTAATTTGTGGCTAATTAAGGATCAGTGTTCTCTGGAAACACACTTTCCCAACTGACAGTCTGAAAGCTCATTACAAGCTATGAAACAACATTCTAATTCAGAGAAAGCAAAATGCAATAGCAAAGTGATGATTCTGTTTATAGTTGTGAAAAAGATGTATTGGCTACATCCCCTTTCTGAATTCAAAACTCTGATGGGTTAACCTGTAGGGTTCTAAATGAAGCTATATCTGATTGACTGCAGGACAAGGATTCTAAAAATGTATATTAGAAGGAGGAGGAAGTCTTTATTGCTACTACTGTTAAATTGGGAGTCCAAAATAATATTTTGCTGATTTACTGCTTTCAGCAGTTCCTGATCTATCTTCTGCTCCTCCTTGATCTAAAGGAAAAACAAAGCAAGAAATACCGAGGACCAAATCTTCAGGGAGTTTGCATGAAAAGACTTGGCAGATTCACTGACTTAAACAAGGGATTAACTGGTTTTAACCTAGCAAGATTTATGTTGCAATTATTAAACAATTGGGTCTCAGAAATCTGCCAGTTCCAATCAACCTTCTATTCACTTTTTGGTTAGACAGATTTATAGAAAAGAGGACAAATGATCTGTAGAAGGCTTGGTATGAATAAACAAATTTCATTTGTATCCAAAAGTCAAATGTGTTAAATAGCCCTGGTAGCTAATCTGAAGTTCTCTGAACTGTTCTTCATTAGTTATTTCAACATCACAAGAATGGCCTGGGAATTCCTGTTTTATCTTTTGTCCCCATGATACCAGCCTGGTCTTGTCCCCAGAACATGTCGCACAATCTTATCCTGCTGTTTATTGTACTGTCAAATAACTCATTTTTCTTCCTTAAGCCACCATGGTCCTACACGGTACAAAGCATTCATTGTATGCCTCCTATTTTGGGGGTAGGGTCATGTGAACAGTTCAATTGGTAAATTTGTACATCAAGGTGACATTGATATAAGGAGGGTGCCATTGTCTTAAGAGCAAAGGCAGGAAAGACAATGTAATTGGCTATTACACAAGCAATCATCAATCTCAGATGATTCACCCACACATGTTTCCAGACATTTGCAGAATCTGAGACAACATCAGCAATGTAGATAACCCATTTCTTTAGCCAGTCACAAAACATACAGCTACTAAGACTCAGGATAATATCTTGCTACACTTGTAGACTCTTATATTGCTGCATCAAGGGATGGTTTCTGTTAACAACCATAACTGTGGAAAAGTTAATGTGTCTTTGCTCATGAGAACGTATACTAAAACTGTCTTGGTTGTGTCCTTCCAAGATCATCAATCTAGCTATTGTTGGAAACAGACTGCTGAATTTGATACAAGCTGGTCTAATCCAGGAAGGCAGTTTTTGTATACTGGCTCCATACTTGACTATTAACCTTAATTTTCTAGGTTCACACATGTAATGGCATGTTTAGAAGTGGAGAGAGATTCACATTCTAACCAGCTGGACTGTCTTCCATTACTGGTTAATAGCTTTCTTACCAGTTCATACAGGATATAATCTCTACCTTTCTCAAATCAAATTGTAAAAGGGGAAAACAATCCAATTGCTGAGCTTTTTGTAACCTTATCTTATCCCCTTTCAATAAAACTTGATAAAGAAACTCAAGAAGAAACTTGCTTTCTGTGGGGGTGCGGTGGCCAAGAGCCTGACTGTACTACACATTCGGACCTAAACTACTCAAACAGGATGGTTTCCAAGAATGTAACCTAAATAAGAAACAGTTCCAACAATAGTCTGTGGCTTGAATCATGTCAACTGGATTTCTATTTTCTCAGTAGAAACGTTTCACTCCTTATCCAAGGAGCTTCTTCAGTCTGAGTAAAGTTAGTAAGGGAATCCTTAAATATGTTTCTAGGGTGGCTGTGTGACCTTGCACCTGGGGCTAGGTCATGGTTATTTTGAGATGTTTATTTCTAAGTCCCTTTATCATCTAAAGGAGGATCGTTAAGATTACCCTGCTGCTGTTGAGCTTGCGAAATGGTCTTAATCTTCCTAGGCACAGAAGACAAAGCAGGAAGGAAGATAGGGGAAAGGTTGTGCCTGAGGCCCCCACCTCTATTCAAGGAAGGATTTTCCAAGTTGGCATAAATGGATTCCTTGACCCCTCTCTCAAACCACCTATCTTCTCTGTCTAAAATGTGAACATTAATGTCCTCAAATGAGTGTCCTTTTTCCTTTAGATGAAGATAAACTGCTGACTCGGGTCCTGTGGTGTTACTTCTCCTGTGTTGGGCCATCCTCCTGTACAAAGGTTGTTTGGTTTCTCCAATGTAGAGTTTAGAGCACTCCTCACTGCACTGGATTGCATACACTACATTGCTTTCCTTGTGTTTTGGAGTTTGATCTTTGGGGTGTACAAGCCTCTGTCTCAGTGTGTTGGTGGGTTTGAATTATACAGGTATGTGGTGTTTGCCAAATATCCGTTTTATCTTTTCAGACACGCCAGCCATGTAGGGAATTACCAGGTTCTTTTGTTTACTCTGAGTCTCAGCCCTATCTGTCGCTGTTTTAGGTCTGGTAGACTTAGATTTAGTGAAGGCCCAATTTGGATATGCACAGGCCTTCAGAGCTGTTCTCAGGTGCTGTTTTTCATTCTTTTTGGAATCCACCCTAGAAACATATTTAAGGATTCCCTTACTAACTTTACTCAGACTGAAGAAGCTCCTTGGATAAGGAGTGAAACATTTCTACTGAGAAAATAGAAATCCAGTTGACATGATTCAAGCCACAGACTGTTCCACCTGGATGACTGAGAACCTTCATCGACATAGTTCCAACAATAATTCATCCTGACTGTCAATCAGCCACATGACAATGAGATCACCACAGGGATATCCACATGTATGTGCACATACACACACAAGTTGTAAAAAAGATGCAGAAGAAGCATTGATTGGGTTCCCTGGTGCAGATCTGTAGGCTTAGTACAAGGACCCGGCATGGCACCCCTCAGGAAAAAATCCAGTTAGAGCCCCCCAAAATTAGCAAACCAGCTAGATAACACCTCGGCAGGGTTTGCACATTAAGCCATAACAACTAACCCAGCCAGCATATTTTGAGGATATATCTATTTATGGAGGGAGGAAACAATAAAGGTCCTGATCTTCTTCAAGAGTTACCTTTCCCAGCATCAATCTTGTCATGAGTTATCCACAACTTGATTCTTCCCAGTGCCTGAGCTTCTTTCATTAGCCACCAGAACTAGGCAGCTGTTTCAGACATCTGCAACCCAAGTTATTGATTTCCTGGCAAGATGTTTGCCCACCCACAGATTATTTCCCTTATAGGAAACCATGCTGAGGCAGAAAGAGCTTTTCAGAAGAAATATGTGAGCTCCGTACAGTGAGATTTATTATCTCAGTAGCTGAAACACCCACAGACAGAATCCATTAGGAAAAGGTAGAAGACATGCATGATTGGGTGTTGTCTCCTGATACTGAAAAATGAAAAAGCAAACTTGAGGATCCCAACTTTCTGCTTTCCACCAAATGGGGAAATGTTGTGAGCATGTTGGTGTGTATATGTATGCGTGCGTAATTACACCCAACTCTCCAGAGTGTTTTCTCCCACACTGTTTTCTCTCTAGAATCAAACTGGATAGACCACTGGAGACTGATAACTAGATCTAATTTCTTTTTAGCCCTCTTGGTTAAAAGTAATCAGTGATAGCACTTGATTGACTTAATTTGGGCTCAGAAGCTAAACAGGGTCAGGCTTGGTTAGTAATGGGATGGGAAACCAAAAAGAAGCCCAGGACTGTAGACTAGACAAAGCAGTTTGGAATAAACATCTCAGGAAAGGAAAACAACGGCAAACAAGGCAATATGGTAACCCAAAAAATTGTATGGACATAACCGTGAAACCACCAGGACTTGAATTCAACTTGAAGGTTGCTTGACTTTAATGCTTATTATCCCTCACCCTTGGCAATATTTCCGAGCACTCCTGACGTTCAGCAATATCTAGATTGCCACCAATGACCCTGCACATTATCTCCCTCCCATGCTTCTATTGGTTTAGAACAGAGCTTTTCAAACTTTTCATGTTGGTGACACACTTTTTAGACATGCATCATTTCGTGACACACTCTTACAGCAGGGCACAAGGCAGGCACTAGGACTTGCGCAGAATCACAGCAGGTTTGGAGGCAGCAAGGCACAAGGCAGGCACTAGGACCTGCACGGAATCCTGGCAGAGCTTGGAGGCAGCAGCAGCCGCGACACACCCAGACACTGCAGCCAACACACTAACGTGTCCCGACACACAGTTTGGAAAGCTCTGGTTTAGAAGAATCCCTATTGCAAGACTAAGTTTAGAGTACTTCCAAGATGATGTACATATACCCCAGTTACAAAATCATTTGGGTTTCCATATCTTTATATATTATTTGAATTTATAACCTACTTTTGCGTCTCTAGGATATTCAGGGATTAAAACAATCTAGTCCATTTATAATGAGGTATTTAGAAGGAACATCAGTCCAATTCCAAGACCAAGAAGAGGAGGGTCCCATCATTGCTGAGAAAGGTGGAGTTAATGGAAATGCTATTGAGAAGAGCAGAGTAAGTCTTTCTTCCATATATTTATTAATGAGTTGGATTATGAGGTGGGGTGAAATCTGATCCAATGTGCAGAGGAAATAAAATTGGGTAGGAAAGCGAGTACCTTAGAATCAAAATGTAAAATGATCTAGGTGGGTTAGAGAAGTAGGTTGAAAATAAGAATGAAATTTACCCCAGACAAATGTAAAATTCTTCACTTAGGAAACAGAAATTAGCCACCCAGAAGATATTGTGCTATGCTAAGATCAGATAGTGAAATTCAACTGAGTCTTCAGAAGGTGATAAAAGGTAAACTCTCTTTCAAGCTGAGTTAGACTTCTGGTGGGTTGATGGACAGGTCCATGTTACTCTCCTATCCTACCAGATGTGCTAATGCAACCTAAAACATATTTGCTCTTTTTGGAAAAGATATGAATGCTTTTTTTTTTAAGTTAGCAATGAATGTGATTGTAACATGCACACACACACCCCAAATTAGTTTTAGGCTACATCAAGAGAAGTAGAATTTCCAAATAATGAAAGTAATAGCTTTACTCTGTTCTGTATGACCAGAACCCACCTTGTATACTATGCCCCATACTGGATACTACACTTTCAGAAGGATCCAAAAGGATGACCAGAGGAACTGGGGATTAAAGCCGTCAGGGTGACCTTGGGCCAGTCACTCTCTCTCAGCCCTAGGAAGGAGCCAATAGCAAACCAGGAGACTGAGAGTTCTAATCCCGCCTTAGGCATGAAAGCCGGCTGGGTGACCTTGGGCCAGTCACTCTCTCTCAGCCCTAGGAAGGAGCCAATGGCAAACCAGGAGACTGAGAGTTCTAGTACCACCTTAGGCATGAAAGCCGGCTGGGTGACCTTCGGCCAGTCACTCTCTCAGCCCAATTCACCTCACAGGGTTGTTGTTGTGGGGAAAATAGGAGGAGGAAGGAGTATGAGGTATGTTCGCTGCCTTGAGTTATTTATAAAAATAATAAAAAGGCGGGATAAAAATTAATTAAATAAATAACAAATCCTATCAGGATAGACCGGGGGAATTAGTGATGTCTGGCCTCCAGAAGAGAAGATGGGGGTGGGGATGGAGGATATGATATCATTCTTCAAGTACCCGAAGAGTTGTCTGATAGACGAAGGTGAAGAATAATTGTCTTGTTATAGGAACATCTGATAGTGAGAACAGTTCACTGATGGAACCAATTACCCAGGGAGATGGAACTAATTAGCTGGGGAGGTGCTGTAATAGTTCAAGCAAAATGAACCGTCTGCTATGGATACTTAATTCTGCATTCTCCTGCATTGAGCAGGAGGTTGGACTTGACAGCTCCTTCCTATTTCATCATTCTAGATGGGCTGCTGAAATAAATAGCAACTATAAGAAGCCTCTCTTGTTGCCCGTGGTTCTCAGAAAGGTTCCTACAAAAATGAGGAATCCCGTAGATCAGCCTTTCTCAACTTTTTGACCCTGGAGGAACCCTTGAAATATTTTTCAGGCCTTGGGGAACCCCTGCACATTCAGGCTCAAATACAGGCCAGAAGTTAGAAAATAATTATATTCGTTTCATGGGTAGACCTGTAAATATGCATTATAAGACCCTAATCAAGGAACTATTAACTCAGTCAATCAACCAAGCAGCAAACAACAACCCAATCAAAGTACTACCAAGGAGAGTACAACACCCCCACCAACACAGGCAGGACAAGACAGGGTATATAAACAGAGAGCAAGTTCCACTCCCTTTTCACACTGAAGATGTTGCCTAGCCTGGCAATGAAACGTCTGCAAGAAAACAACAAGGCTCAGAGAGCACCAAGGCCTCCACAATTATTTTGTGAGGACACCAAGGGCTTCCAACAAATATGACTCAGTCATTCTGGAAATCTGGCTGAGAATGTAACCTTGAAGAACCACACACTCTTGTGTAGCACAGCTGTAAAAGAAATTCAGTCTTGTGTTTGTTTTAAAGTTTTAAAGTGTTTGTTTGCTATTTTCCTGACGTGGTTAAGAAGCCACTGAGAAACTTTCATGGAATAAAGGTTCTCTTTGAAAACCAACATGCTCAGACATTATTATTATTTAGGATATAATAATATAATAATTAATTATTATATAATGAATCATTATATTTATTCAGATAGACTCGTGACAGCTTACTGAATAACAATTAAATCCAAACATAAAGTATAGTAAAGGTAAAGGTTCCCCTCGCACATTTGTGCAGTCGTGTCCGACTCTAGGGGCCGGTGCTCATCTCCGTTTGTTAGCCGAAGAGCCAGCCTTGTCCGAAGACGCTTCCATGGTCATGTGGCCGCATGACACACGTGGAACGCTGTTACCTACCCACTGAAGTGGTACCTATGAATCTACTTGCATTTGCATGCTTTTGAATTGCTAGGTTGGCAAGAGTTGGGGCTAGTGCGGGAGCTCACTCCGTCACGCAGCATAACATAAAGTATAAACATCCACAATGAGATTAAAATAGAAACAATAAAACATCCACAGTAAATAAGGCATCCCCAGTATGTAACATACTGAGTGGGAAAGAGTGGGAAAGGCAGTACTGGGGTACAACCTCAAAAACGACAGAATGCTTTCAGTTCGAATCCAAGGCAAACCATTCAACATCACAGTGATGCAAGTCTATGCCCCAACCACTGATGCCAAAGAAGCTGAAGTTGACCGGTTCTATGAAGACCTACAACACCTTCTAGAACTAACACCAAAAAAAGATGTCCTTTTCATCATAGGGGACTGGAATGCTAAGGTAGGAAGTCAAAAAATAACCGGAATAACAGGCAAGTTCGGCCTCGGAGTACAAAATGAAGCAGGGCAAAGGCTAATAGAGTTTTGTCAAGAGAACACGCTGGTCATAGCAAACACTCTTTTCCAACAACACAAGAGACGACTCTACACATGGACATCACCAGATGGTCAATACCGAAATCAGATTGATTATATACTTTGCAGCCAAAGATGGAGAAGCTCTATACAATCAGCAAAAACAAGACCTGGAGCTGACTGTGGCTCAGATCATGAGCTTCTTATTGCAAAATTTAGGCTTAAATTGAAGAATGTAGAGAAAACCACTAGACCAATCAGGTATGACCTAAATCATATCCCTTATGAATATACAGTGGAAGTGAGGAATAGATTTAAAGGATTAGATCTGGTAGACAGAGTGCCTGAAGAACTATGGATGGAGGTTCGTAACATTGTACAGGAGGCAGCAACTAAAACCATCCCAAAGAAAAAGAAATGCAAGAAAGCAAAGTGGCTGACTGATGAGGCTTTACAAATAGCTGAGGAAAGAAGGGAAGCAAAAGGCAAGGGAGAAAGGGAAAGATATAAACAACTGAATGCAGAATTCCAGAGAATAGCAAGGAGAGATAAGAAGGCCTTCTTAAATGAACAATGCAAAGAAATCGAGGAAAACAATAGAATGGGGAAGACTAGAGATATCTTCAAGAAAATCGGAGATATCAAGGGAACGTTTTGTGCAAAGATGGGCATGATAAAGGACAAAAAAGGCAGGGACCTAACAGAAGCAGAAGAGATTAAGAAGAGGTGGCAAGAATACACAGAAGAACTATACAAGAAAGATCTTAATATCCCTGATAAATACGATGGTGTGGTCACTGACCTTGAGCCGGACATCCTAGAGAGTGAAGTCAAGTGGGCCTTAGGAAGCATTACTAACAACAAAGCTAGCGGAGAAGACAGTATCCCAGCTGAGCTATTTAAAATCCTAAAAGATGATGCTGTTAAAGTGCTGCACTCAATATGCCAACAAATTTGGAAAACTCAACAGTGGCCACAGGATTGGAAAAGGTCAGTTTACGTTCCAATTCCAAAGAAAGGCAATGCCAAAGAATGTTCAAACTACCGTACAATTGCGCTCATTTCACATGCCAGCAAGGTTATGCTCAAAATCCTACAAGCTAGGCTTCAGCAGCATGTGAACCGAGAACTACCAGAAGTGCAAGCTGGGTTTCGAAGAGGCAAAGGAACTAGAGATCAGATTGCCAACATTCGCTGGATCATGGAAAAAGCAAGAGAGTTCCAGAAAAACATCTACTTCTGCTTCATTGACTACGCTAAAGCCTTTGATTGTGTGGATCACAACAAACTGTGGCAAATTCTTAAAGAGATGGGAGTACCAGACCACCTTACCTGTCTCCTGAGAAACCTGTATGTGGGTCAAGAAGCAACAGTTAGAACCGGATATGGAACAACCGACTGGTTCAAAATTGGGAAAGGAGTACGACAAGGCTGTATATTATCACCCTGCTTATTTAACTTATATGCAGAGTACATCATGAGAAATGCCGGGCTGGATGAATCACAAGCCGGAGTTAAGATTGCCAGGAAAAATATCAACAACCTCAGATATGCAGACGATACCACCCTAATGGCAGAAAGTGAAGAGGAACTAAAGAGCCTCTTGATGAGGGTGAAAGAGGAGAGTGCAAAAGCTGGCTTGAAACTCAACATTAAAAAAACCCAGATCATGGCATCTGGTCCCATCACTTCCTGACAAATAGAAGGGGAAGAAATGGAAGCAGTGACAGATTTTATTTTCTTGGGCTCCAAGATCACCGCAGATGGTGACTGCAGCCATGAAATTAAAAGACGCTTGCTCCTTGGGAGGAAAGCTATGGCAAACCTAGACAGCATATTAAAAAGCAGAGACATCACCTTGCCGACAAAGGTCCATATAGTTAAAGCTATGGTTTTTCCAGTAGCAATGTATGGCTGTGAGAGTTGGACCATAAGGAAGGCTGAGCGCCGAAGAATTGATGCTTTCGAGCTGTGGTGCTGGAGAAGACTCTTGAGAGTCCCTTGGACTGCAAGGAGGTCAAACCAGTCAATCCTAAAGGAAATCAACCCTGACTGCTCATTGGAAGGACAGATGCTGAAGCTGAAGCTCAAATACTTTGGCCACCTAATGCGAAGAGAGGACTCACTGGAAAAGACCCTGATGCTGGGAAAGACTGAGGGCAAAAGGAGAAGGGGACGGCAGAGGATGAGATGGTTAGATAGCATCACCGATGTAATGAACATGAATTTGAGTAAACTCCGAGAGACAGTGGAGGACAGGAAGGCCTGGCGTGCTATGGTCCATGAGGTCACGAAGAGTCGGACACGACTGAACGACTGAACAACAACAACAAAAGTATGTAACATAACCTTAAAACAACCCATAAACCACAATATACAATAAAAACTACAATAACGTTCTAATAGCGCAATTAAACAATATTAATCACTCTATTACAATTCTTCACAGATTGTCATCTTGGATATAGCAATGCTCTCACAGCTACATCCAAGATGACTCCCTAGTCTCAAAAGACTTCTGGAAAAGCTGACTCCTTACCTCTCTGTGTAAGGCTAACCTTATGTCTAAGAGGAGATGGTGCTATACAGGTAGTCCTCATTTAATGACCACTCATTCAGCGATTGTTTGAAGTTACAATGGCACTGAATGAATGGTACTTACGACTGGTCTTCAAAGTTCCAGCTGTCCCAGTGCCCCCACAGTCACGTGATCGTGATCCATGTGCTTGGCAACTGGCTCACACTTATGACTGTTGCAGCGTCCTGCAGTCACATGATTGCCGTTTGCAACCTTCCCTGCCAGCTTCTCACAAGCCAAGTCAATGGGGAAGCCAGCAGGGAAGATCACAAGTTGCTCCAGTAAGTTGCTTGCACCCTCCCCCAACCAGTAGCAGCCACTCTTGGCCTGGCCAGACTCGCACCACACCTCGCGGGCGACTCGTGTACCCTCCCCTACCCAGCAGCAGCCACTCTTGGCCTGGCCAGACTTGCACCACGCCTCGCGGGCGACTCGTGTACCCTCCCCCACCCAGCAGCAGCCACCCCCAGCCTGGCTATGCTTACCTGCCTGCTGGCCTGCTTGCAAGCCACCGGGGACCCACATAACAATGGCAACGGGGAGTGCCAGGATTGCCATTGCTAAGCGATGCAGTCACATGACATCACGCTTTACAACCGCATCCCTTAGCGATGGAAATTCCAGTCCCAATTACTGTTGTTAACCAAGGACTACCTGTAATAGAGGAGTTATAACTGAGAAGCATCGCTTCCTGGCTTCTGTTCTTCCCCACCCTTTACTTCAGGAAAATGTGGGACTCTTTAGAGTTTCATCTGTGGTGAATGTACTGGAGAGGCCAATTCTGGTTGGAAGAGGTGGTCATGGAGGTACTTTGGTCCCATGCATGAAAGTGAAAGTGAAAGGTCCTCTGTGCAAGAACCGAGTCATTACTGACCCTTTGGAGGGACGCCGCTTTTGCTGACATTTTCTTGGCAGACGATAGAGGGGGGTGGTTTGCCATTGCCTTCCCCAGTCATGATTACCTTTCCTCTAGCAAGCTGGGTACTCATTTTACCAACCTTGGAAGGATGGAAGGCTGAGTCGACCCGAGCCAGCTACCTGAGAAACCAACTTCTGCTGGGATCGAATTCAGGTGGTGGGGAGTTTCGGTTGCAGTACTGCAGTACTGCCGCCTACCACTCTGCACCACACGAGTCCCATGCAGCAGCTGAAAATCAACTATCAAGAGTCTCCTGGATCTCCTCTTCTTTCTCACTGCTATCATCCATATGATCAGCTCTTCCTTTGAAGGGATAAACAAGCAAGTCATGATGGCCTTGAGGAAGAGCAGCAACAGAGTTTGGTGGAAACAGTGGAAAGGAAGAAGTAGGTCTACAGGGTCAGGTTGGGTTGGTTGCCCAATTCTTCCCAAACTGGAGCCACTGCCACTCGGAACGATCATCACAAAGTACCTTTTTCAAACATCTGTCTTTCACATCAACCCACATACTTTCTTCATGGCCGTTCAAGCACTTTGCTTGCCTTGGGTTGTCAGACACTCCAGATCTGAAATCCTGTTCCATAGAAAGGTGTTTAAAGTGCCAGCAATTGCTGATTTGGGCTCTGTTTATATCCACAAATATATGGATCATTCCATCTCGTTCTGTAGAAATCTGCTGGTGAGGAATGAGACACAGATTGCTAAACATCCCAATTATTACGACATGCTGCACTTGGAAGCATAATCATTCAATCCATTTGGGGCCATGATGAAATGGAAGTAAAAAGACTTTGCCGCTTTAGAAGACCTGTGGTCCAACAGTCCTTCTGTTGGAGGTCCATAAATCCAAGTGTGCATGGAAAATTTTATTTCAGGAACGTGCAGCAAAAATACAAGCCATGGCTTCATCTGCATCATAAAGAATGGCTAGCTTGGGGGAAAAGTAACAAAGAAAATAAATTTCTCAATTTGGGTTATTCTGGCAATTTATTTGGAAAGTCTTCCTGCATCCTTAAGCAGTCTCAGGCTAAATTAAGTGTTACAGATTTCAGAAGGGAGTAAAAAATCAACCATTAAGACCAGGGAGAAAATAAATTTAAACCACTGGTTCAAGTGCAAGGCTTTTGTTATAGTAGATCTCTTTTTTGCACTCTTTATAGAGGGTTATATAGGGGTTAGATGTATCTCTCAGTTTAATTTCAAAAGCACTTTCCTGGACTTCATGTTAAATCTTTGACCAAGATTCAAAGATTTCTCTGTCTCTTTATTAGTAACCTCATGTGTGAAGAGAGAAAGCAAGAGAAAAAAATGGTTTTGTGTTTAGGCAAGCAGGCAGGCAGGTAGGGGCAAGGGAAAGAGAAAGTTTTTTTCAGAAAGGAAAGAAAGAAAGGAAAGGGAAAGAGATTTCAGGAAGGAAGGGAGGGAGGAAGGGAGGAATAGAAAGGGAAATGAATTTCAGGAAGGAAAGAAAAGGGAAGGGAAGGGAAGGGAAAAGGAAGGGAGGGAGTAAGAAAGGCAAAGTGAAAGGGATTTCAGGAAGGAAGGGAGGGAAGAAAGGAAAGAGAAAGGGATTTGGGGAAGGAGGGAAAGGGGAAGGGAAAGGGAAAGGGATTTCAGGAAGGAAGGGAGGGAGGAAGGGAAGAAAGGAAAGGGAAAGGGAACGGGATTTCAGGAAGGAAGGGAAGGAGGAAGGGAAGAAAGGAAAGGGAAAGGGATTTTGGGAAGGAGGGAAAGGGAGGGAGGGAAAGCCAAAAAAATAAAAGGATTTCAGATGGAAGGAAAGGGAAAAATATGTCGATGAAGGTTCTCAGTCATCCAGGTGGAATTGTCTGTAGCTTGAATCATGTCAACTGGATTTCTGTTTTCTCAGTGGAAACGTTTCGCTCCTTATCCAAGGAGCTTCAGGTGTAAGGTCACACAGCTACCTAGAAACATATTTAGGATTCCCTTACCAACTTTGCTCAGACTGAAGAAGCTTCTTGGATAAGGAGCGAAACGTTTCCACTGAGAAAACAGAAATCCAGTTGACATGATTCAAGCTACAGACAAGGAAAGGGGAAGGGAGGGGAGGGGCATGTGAGGGAAATATGGGTCGCCCCATCCAGTTTTGGCTTCCTCCCATTGTCATGTGATTCAGACCGAACAGATCACAGGTGCCGGAACCCAGCCCTGATTTCTGATGGCTGCCAATCTGGACTGGCTCCCTTCCTTTCGGCTGTTGCTGATCGACGCTTCTGTTTCTTATACCCAGCGTGGGTTGGATCTGAGAAGGGCACTTTGGCTGCCATTTGGGAGTGAAGGGCTGGAACCTGGGGATTCTTTAGCTTAGTGAAAAATGGGGACTCCGTGGAGGCCTGGAGAATATGGCCAGGGAGAAGCTCTTCCCCTCTCTCAAAGTAGCCAGGTGGAGTGTGGTGCTAAAACAAGAGAAAGCTCCACGGCGGAAAGATGGCAGTAGGAAGTTGGGTAATACTTGCCTGGATTTGTGCTTCAGATAGGGGATTGCAGAGCGGGTGGGCTGGATGCTGAGAAACACTGTGCCCCCAATGGGTAGGGTGAAGAGAAGAGCAGCCTGGGCACAGATTGGGGGAGGGGGGGAGGGACCACCTGGCACTCCAGTGCACCTGATGCTCCCCCCTCCCTGCAAAAGGATGCATGCTACATCAACAGAGCCCCAGGCACATAGAGACGGTCCTGTGCCTTAAAGCTGCTTTCCGTAGCAAATAATGGAATTCAGAGATTGGGGTAAGCACAGGTCCTGCAGGAATAGACCTCTGCAAGCACACACCAGCTATATGCTGGTTCTAATACATCAGCCTGTATGAACAAAGATTGTGTTCATGAATTATTGTTGAGAACAGTTGCTGCCTAATTTAGATAACCCTATCCGTGCATTGGTGGATCACAAGAAACTGTGGCAAATTCTTAAAGAGATGGGAGTAC
Organism: Charina bottae; assembly: GCA_023362775.1. NCBI lineage: Eukaryota > Metazoa > Chordata > Lepidosauria > Squamata > Charinaidae > Charina > Charina bottae. Next base: position 37,317 of record JALMGJ010000165.1, on the reverse strand, counting down.
CAGACCACCTTACTTGTCTCCTGAGAAACCTGTATGCGGGTCAAGAAGCAACAGTTAGAACCGGACATGGAACAACCGATTGTTTCAAAATTGGGAAAGGAGTACGACAAGGCTGTATATTATCACCCTGCTTATTTAACTTTTATGCAGAGTACATCATGAGAAATACCGGGCTGGATGAATCACAAGCCGGAGTTAAGATTTCCAGGAGAAATATCAACAACCTCAGATATGCAGACGATACCACCCTAATGGCAGAAAGCGAAGAGGAACTAAAGAGCCTCTTGATGAGGGTGAAAGAGGAGAGTGCAAAAGCTGGCTTGAAACTCAACAATAAAAAAACTCAGATCATGGCATCTGGCCCCATCACCTCCTGGCAAATAGAAGGGGAAGAAATGGAAGCAGTGACAGATTTTATTTTCTTGGGCTCCAAGATCACCACAGACGGTTACTGCAGCCATGAAATTAAAAGACGCTTGCTCCTTGGGAGGAAAGCTATGGCAAACCTATACAGCATATTAAAAAGCAGAGACATCACCTTGCCGACAAAGATCCATATAGTTAAAGCTATGGTTTTCCCAGTAGTAATGTATGGCTGTGAGAGTTGGACCATAAGGAAGGCTGAGCGCCAAAGAATTGATGCTTTCGAGCTGTGGTGCTGGAGAAGACTCTTGAGAGTCCCTTGGACTGCAAGGAGGTCAAATCAGTCAATCCTAAAGGAAATCAACCCTGACTGCTCATTGGAAGGACAGATACTGAAGCTGAAGCTCAAATACTTTGGCCACCTAATGAGAAGAGAGGACTCGCTGGAAAAGACCCTGATGCTGGGAAAGACTGAAGGCAAAAGGAGAAGGGGACGGCAGAGGATGAGATGGTTAGATAGCATCACCGATGTAATGAAGATGAATTTGAGTAAACTCCGAGAGACAGTGGAGGACAGGAAGGCCTGGCGTGCTATGGTCCATGAGGTCACGAAGAGTCGGACACGACTAAACGACTGAACAACAACAACAACAACAACAATCCGTGCATTGATTCCTATTCCCCCCCCCCCAAAGAAAGAAATTCCAGTGAAGAGCTTGTGTAGGATCTTGCTTGGAAGATGGAGCAGGGCAGACGTGAAATCTGTTTATTTACAAATGCCTATCTTGGGAAACAGCAACATTAGTCCTCTCACCACCCAAAAGTAAACCAATCTTTACGATTCCTTCTTGCTAAGCAGCTGAAAATTATTCAGTGGTGACTAGATGGTAAATATTTTTCAATCTCCACCTGGTCCATCAGATGTCCTACCTGGTAATCAGCAGCTGTCTATTCTACTTAAATTAATTCACATCCTTAAGATAGTGGGTGAAGGTACTGCCTGATCACGTTCTGGAACAAGACAATAGTAAGCTTCTTCCGTGCTGTTGCTAAGAAAACAACCTGAAAATCACCAGGAGTTCAGCTCACTTCTAAACCTTTACCTTTGCTGTAATAGACAATTGATACCCCAGCTTTACATGAACTAGGCAAAGTTATAATTCACATGAAACAGGCAAGGCTAACATTATGACAAAATATGGAAAGATAGTGACATTTCAGATTTAGCTTCAGAAAAGAAGGGTGGGGTGTTTTTTTGTTTTTGGATTATGGTACAGTGCAAAATAATCCAAATTTGAGAATACAGTTGAAGAAACAATTGTAGGAGCTTAAATTTTTTACTTAGGGGTATGTGGCTTCTGATCCCCTTCTGCCAGTCCCTCTACAGCTGTTTCTGACAGGGCTGCTCTGAAATGACCTTTGGAAGTCCAGTTATAGGCCAAAGAGGAGAAATATCATGGTTTCCCTACCCCTGAGGAGAACAGGCTAACTTGGGGGTGCTGGATTGGTAGCAAGATGACAGAAGCCTTAGGGGGCCACACAACTGATGAGTCTTTGGTGCTCTCTGAGCCTTGTTGTTTTCATGCAGACGTTTCATTGCCAGGCTAGGCAACATCTTCAGTGCGAAAAGGGAGTGGAACTTGCTCTCTGTTTATATACCCTGGCTTGTCCTGCCTGTGTTGGTGGGGGTGATCAACAACTGATCTATCAGCAATGGAGGTCATTGTAATGGTATGTGGGAATGACCTTGGGAGACAAGGGAAGAGCCACAGCCATGGGAATCATCTCAGAAGGGACCCTCCCTAGTTTCTTGGGCTGTAAAGGCAACAGGGTAGAAATACTGTACATTTTCAGACTTGTAAGACTGATGTCAGCCTTGTGAGGTAGTCCAGACAGGAAGCACACCCAGATGAACTAATTCTACTTTATTGTAAGCTTACATTAACAGAATCTTGCGAGTCTGAAATTACATTTCTCCCCCCTCGCCTTTACAGCCCAAGAAACTAGGGAGGGTCCCTTCTGAGACGTTTGCCATGCCCACATTCCTGCTGTGGGCTAAGCTGCCTTTTATCTGACTGTTCCCCTGCCTGTGGCTCTTCCCCCTGTCTCCCAAGGTCATTTCCACATACCATTACATTGTTCTAGATTCTGAAGTAAACATTAGTTGCCAGTTCAGAATCAGGATCTTGTTTCACCTCAGGTAACAAAATATTTTTCCTAAGGCAAAGATCCCCCATCTTTTCTAGGCTGAGGGCCTTACTTGGACAGGATATGCCCCAAGCCATGCTCTGAAAATCTAGTGGATAGAATCAGGATACAAATCGAATTAGGTTTCATTTCCTCTGCCTTCTACTTTATGTAATCAAATTTATATGACTTATTAGATACCCAAATCTCTTGGAGATTTGCAATAAAATCACATTTGAAATCAATTGAAATTTTAACGGTTAAAATAACAATTAAAAGCAAGAAAAACAAGTAAAACCAAAACAAGTAATTAAGATTAACAACTGAAATTGTTAATTTTCATAAAATATAGGTAATGTGGTTAGTTTCCAATTTGTTCATTTCTCCTTCTACTGCATTTTGTGTCTCTGAGGGCTGCATGCAAGCTCTTTACAGTTCCAGGCAGCATCACAATTGGCCCAATGTATTTTCCAATATCCAAGTTTTAGTATCCTCCTAGATTACTCTGTGTGTGCGTTGTGTGTGTGTCTATGTAGGGGGTGGAGGATGGTATTGGTGGACAAAATGTAATTTGCTACAAGAATGATGGATAATATTTTAAAAATACAGCAGTGTGGTCACATTTTTCTTGGGGACTAAGAGCATTACCAGATATTGGTTTCGATTCTTTTACAAAATGAATGGAGCACCTTGCGAATCAGTTGACATTATCATTAATCCCTTGGATCCAGCTCTTTCCTGTTGTAGTCACAGGACTTATATAAAGGGGAAACATACAGAAACCTCAGCAGTTCTTGGGGCATCCTTCATAGAGCAGCTGACATAGTTATTGGGGGAGGCATCCAGCATTCTTCATCTCCCAGCTCCTGCATCTCTCGTAGGATAAAGAAGCCCAAATACAGAAAGTAAAGTGATGAGTTCTCTTGCACTAGCGGACTACAAACAGGGGCTGGAGGATCCTGCACTGAGTAAGGAGTTGAAATAAATATACTTAAGGAACTTTTCAACACTATGATTCTATGAACAAGCATGCTAGGAGATACACCACATTTATCTATCATCTTTCTGTTGGAATTCAGCAAATCAAGCATGCCTCATTAGCATATGGGTGATTGCTCCAGGAGGCAAACTCTGTGCTACTAGAGGAAGCTGCTTGTTGCCCCTCCCACTTCCTCTTCTCTCTCTCTCTGATTCTTCCACTGATGGGGTAGGATGCATGTGCCTTAGCTCCTTCCATGGAGAGGCCATGTGCTAGGCCTCAAGCCCCTTTCTCCACGCAGCCTCTGGCAGCAAACAGGGCCAGAGGTATACAGTTTAGGGAACAGAAAGGAGAACTGAAACCAATTTTCTACTGAAATGGCTGTACCTTGACAAAATAAATGTAAGAACTCTTTTGTACTTACTTTTTGTACCTGCAATGTCTAAGCGTGTGTTTCTTCATGCTTGGGTGGGCTAAAAGTGTAAGAATAAGAACCTGAATCTCTCTAACGTGCTCACAGTCTATGTTTTTAAACAATATTCCTTTTTTCTATGCACAAGTTTACATAACATTAAGCTCTGCTCCATTCACTGGTTCTAACAGTCCACTGAATGATCTTCACTATCTTCCTTCCTTCCTTCCTTCCTTCCTTCCTTCCTTCCTTCCATCCATCCATCCATCCATCCATCCTCTATCTATCGTCTGTCTGTCTGTCTGTCTGTCTGTCTGTCTGTCTGTCTGTCTGTCTGTCTATCTATCTATCTATCTATCTATCTATCTATCTATCTATCATCTATCTATCTTCTATCTACTGTATCTGTCATTTATCCATCCATCCAATTTAACATATGGCTGCCCATCTATCAGGAAACTCTGGGTGGTGAACAAAATAAAAACAGAGAATTTCATTAAAGCAAAATACCAACTAAAACTTTATCGAAGCTCGGTAAAACCACAAAGCCACTAGACACGCTACCCATGCCAGAGTTCCCATGCTAACATCCCTACCCCAGTGCCCAGGGGATCAGCCAGGTCTTCACGGCCTTGCGAAAGGCCAATAGAATAGGGGCTGTCTATATTTCAGGGGGAGGCTCTTCCATAGGGCAGGTGTCATAAAAGAGAAGTAGAAGTATTAGTAGATGCCTACAGCTAGCTATCTTTTACAGGGTTTTTCAGGTGGGAGAGGAAAATGGATTTCTTTTCCAGCATGAAATTGGGGCGCTTGATTACTGTTGAACAGCTGAGTATAGAACTGCTGAGACATCTCTGTGCTCAGCTACTGGCCAGGAGGAATAAGCTCTGAATGGCAGTTGGCTTTCTGAAAGCATGCAGACTTGCACAAAAGTGGAAATGCCTGTTTCCATGTCATTTTGAAAACTGAAGCTAAACTTCTGTTTTGCTTCTATTGTGAAACCAGATGATTTGGGAGAAAAAAGACTAGTAATCCGGGAGTGTACTAAGAGAAAGAACCATCTCCAAAATTTCCCTTGGAGAAATGGCTTCTGAGGAATTTCAGTTCAACTCACTTTTCTGAAGGTAGTCAAGATAGCAGGGATCCAATGTTTAAAAACAGAGCCTCACAAGCTCAGAGCAAAGCCCGAGATTCTTTGATCAGCCCCCCCTGTAATTTTGTTGTTTATTCGTTCAGTCACTTCCGACTCTTCGTGACTTCATGAACCAGCCCACGCCGGAGCTTCCTGTCGGCTGTCGCCATCCCCAGCTCCCCCATGGTCAACTCTGTCACCTCCAGAATATCATCCATCCCTCTTCCTTTTGCCTTCCACTTTCCCTAGCATCAGCATCTTCTCCAGGGTATCCTGTCTTCTCATTATGTGGCCAAAGTACTTCAGTTTTGCTTTTAATATCATTCCCTCAAGTGAGCAGTCTGGCTTTATTTCCTGGAGTATGGACTGGTTTGATCTTCTTGCAGTCCAAGGCATTCTCAGAATTTTCCTCCAACACCACAATTCAAAAGCATCTATCTTCCTTTGCTCAGCCTTCCTTATGGTCAAGCTTTCGCAGCCATAGGTTACTACGGGGGATACCATTGCTTTAACTATGCAGACCTTTGTTGTCAGTGTGATGTCTCTGCTCTTAACTATTTTATCGAGGTTTGTCATTGCTCTCCTCCCAAGAAGTAGACGTCTTCTGATTTCCTGGCTGCAGTCAGCGTCTGCAGTAATCTTTGCGCCTAGAAATACAAAGTCTGTCACTGCCTCCACTTTTTCTCCCTCTATTTGCCAGTCATCAATCAAGCTGGTTGCCATAATACCCCCTGTAATGCCACCCTTTAAATTTCTTCTTGTTCTAGGACTTCCAAGATCAGGCCTGCAAAATTCTGGATGACCATTAGATGGCAGCAGTTCTCTAGAATTTTGCAGTCTAGGTCTGATAGACCTAGTTATTCAGTCCCCTAGGATATTAAGTGAAAAATAGCTACAGCATGGGTAGTTATAGCATGGAGAAACCAAATTGCTAATATTTTTACACCCATTTAGGCAGACAATAAAAGCCTAATACGGTGCACAAGGCAACAATCTCTGGCATGTGTGTATCTTCTCATTCAGGTTCTTGGTTTATGGATTTAGGATGAATAAATGTATATTCTATAAATATCCATGCAAAAATAAGAACTCCATATATATATGGAGATAGATAGATAGATAGATAGATAGATAGATAGATAGATAGATAGATAGATAGATAGATAGATATAACACCATCCAAAGGTTAGCAGATGGATTTTATAACCCTAAAAACATCTAATCAATCAGTCAAAGGCCTGGATATAAAAGCAGATTTAAAAGATTGAAGAGAGCCAGACTGGTGTAGTGGTTAAGGCATCAGGCTAGAAACTGGGGGACCATGAGTTCTAGTCCCGCCTTAGGCACAAAGCCAGCTGGGTGACCTTGGGCCAGTCGCTCTCTCTCAGCCCTAGGAAGGAGGCAATGGCAAACCACTTCTGAAAAACCTTGCCAAGAAAACTGCAGGGACTTGTCCAGGCAGTCTCTGAGAATCAGACATGATTGAACAGATTAGAAAAAAAATTGAAAAGAGTATTTCAAATTCTCTCCTTTTCTTGGTGGCTTATGTGCATTTCTGAGACAAGGGGTTCTCAGTTCTGACATGGGTAGGGCAGAATGCTAGCTGGTGTCACTACCAACTGAACCTTAAAAACTATTGGGCTAAAGAAAGGAAAGACTTCAAAATCTGTGCATTTGCAAAACACGCAATTTCAACCACGGCAATTTTTCCTTGGTTGATTTTGGGGGCTGCTGGCAAGTAAATGGTAGATTTCAATTAAATTGGTGTGGGCGTGCACACATGTGAATGTGTGTGTAAGTAATCTGTCTCTTAGGCAAAATATGTCGATGAAGATTCTCAGTCATCCCGGTGGAATTGTCTGTAGGATGAGTCATGGCAAAAGGATTTCTTTCTTTTGGTTGAAACGTTTTGCTGCTTGTCCAAGTAGCTTCTTCAGTCTGGGCAAAAGTTGGTGAGGGGACCTCATATACGGTATGTCTTCCAAGGTGGCTGTATACAGTATAAAGTTGCTTTTGCCCAGGCTGAAGAAGCTACTTTGACAAGCAGCGAAACATTTCAACCAAAAGAAAGAAATCCAGTTGCCATGACTCAACCTACAGACTTAGGCAAAATACTTTTAGAGGCATGGTAAGCAGCCAATTTTTTCCCCCTAGAGGTTCCATGTATTCTTGTGGCACCATTGGATAAAACTGAGCATTGAAAGAGAATTTGGAAGCTTCCCCAACAGGGAAACATCTGAAGAATTTTTAACTGAAGCCCAAGTAAGTTTGAATAAAGCTAAGGATTTCTCTCAGGAAACTTCAGATCTTTATGATAGTGTCATTATCACACAAAAGCTTTACAGTATTATGAGAGGATAAAGCATGTTCAGGCATATTTAGTTTGTTTGCTAAAAACACTGGTCAACTCCAGTATTAAAGCATGATCAAGTTGGAACAGATATTTGAACAAATATGATGTGTATTTGCTTCAAATCAGTTGCACTGCTAGGGGAAGATATAAACTCAGTATATAATAAACATGGGTAGCATAATCCTCCTTTTTCTTGACACATAATTTAGATTGCAGAGGTTTTTTTTTTAAAAATAAAGATTTCTATAACATTCTGCTTGAATGATGCACTTGAAGATGCTATAGACAACATGGAGGATATCATCACCATCATCATCATCATCATCATCATCACACAGTCTACCAGGTAATTCTACCTGGATTTGGTACTTTTGACTATCAGATCCTTCCCAAGGATCTAGGACAGCTAAAGATACCACTGTAATAGTTGTTATTATTATTTACACAAAATAGCATAGTCTAGATTCGTGTTGTCCAGAATTTCCATTTTGAAATTTGATTCAAAGGCCTTCACGTTGAATTGGATTTTCAAACTAATTCAGAGATGCATATTGAAGCAATCAGATTCAGGGTTTGGAATTGTTTATAATAAATTTTCCAGATCAGATCTCCAGTTCTCCAGTTCTCACCCAACTGAGGAACAAATGATTTGGATCAGGTCAGAGCTGTTCTGCAGTCCCCTATCAGGATATAACACAAAGAAGATTTTTTAAAGGCCTAAAGATACCCAAGATTGTAGTAGCACAGCAATTAGCCACAAGCAGAACACAGAAAGTCTCTCTTCCTTAGACGTGAAATGTATATGTAAGTGTGTGTGTGTGTGTGTGTGTTTTGCCAGTGCTACCCAGGAAATGGTTTAAAGAAGATATTTACAAATTGAAAGCAATGCTACAATGGTTAGATAAATAAAATCTTCCTGTATAAAAGCAGGACAAGAGAAGTCCAAGCTTTTTCCCCACATGATCTATCCACAGCCAAGAAGGTGAATCTAGGAGTGTGAAGGTTAGTGCTGATATTTGAACCAAGTCTGGAAGCCAGCTGCTGAAAAAATGAAGCTGATAAAGGAGTGACCTCACATGTTCTTCCATCTCTCTGAATGGCCTTCTGAAGCATCCAAAATATCTCTTCCATCTTCAAAGCCAGCTTGGGGAAAAATGCACATCAGCAATCTCAGCTAGATATGATATGAGTAGGAATTACTGCTGCATATGGTAGCAGCCTTTCATTTTGTATATAAAAAATACAGTTTGCTTTTTATTAAAAAAAGTGTGTGCTTGTTTTGCGATTCCAATTTGCAATATTAAAACTTTTTCAGTAATTAGCAGAAACAAATGTTCTGATGTGGGTGAAGAATGGTTGGAAGCTGGAGGAGATAAATGCAGGAATCTGATTGGAAGAGTAGTGGGGCTGGGAAGATGGATTACAGCAACTTCTGGTTGTACAGGCAGAATGTAAAGAAGGAGAGGCATTATCTAAAACAGAGCTTTCCAAACTGTGTGTCGGGACATGTTAGTGTGTCGGTTGCAGTGTCTGGGTGTGTCGTGGCTGCTGCTGCCTCTGAGCCCTGCCAGGATTCTGTGCAGGTCCTAGTGCCTGCCTTGTGCCCTGCTGTAAGAGTGTGTCGCGAAATGATGCCCTGATGTAAGAGTGTGTCACCAACATGAAAAGTTTGGAAAGCTATGATCTAAAAGAAGAGGAAACAGCTATTCCAAAGCAGCGACAATGAGAGTGGCTTGTATATGAGCTCATATGGAAAAAATGGGACTAAATGAAGTCTGCTTTCTACTTCTGAGCACCGTGATTCTTCTGCATTTAGCTTTACTTCAGCCACATTTGAACTTTGTCTTCGTAGTCTGTTTCAAAAGAAACAGGCATTTCCCCCCCTCTCCTGGCAAGGCTTTCTGGCCCAGCTGGATGCCAAAAAAAAAAAAAAAAAAAACTTGAAGCTGTTTCAAGACCCCCCTGGCCTCTTGGAGCCTACAGCCAAGCTCTGCAAAAAGCACCTGAGATGTTTATGGATTCAGCCAAAGTTGAGATCACCAGGGAGAATCACTCACTGGAAATTTAGGTCTGTTACAGTCCAAGTGCAGTTAATGTGAGGTGTAGAAATTGCATTACGGCAATTCCATGCTGGGAGGAACCGTATCATTTTGCAATTCTGCTGTGCTGGAGCTAATGAAAGCCCTAAGCTTTTAAACAAGGTGGAGACCCAAAAATGCTTGAGTGGTTTACTCTCTGCAAACGTCCATACCAAATACTCTGATCTGCAACTCAGAGGCTTAGGTGTGGGTCATAATGTGGCTATCCCCAGATTTGAATGGTGGTGAGATAGGTCCAATGTATTAAAATATTACGTAGTAGCTAATTTAACCTTCACCTGGCCACCTGTGATTTGACGGTGACTTGGGAATTGTGCAAGTTGCAATGCTCACTAGATAAACCATGGTGTAAAAACGGGGTGTTGCAAATTCCTTATTTTTGCTACCAGAGAGATATTTTGAGAAGAAGTTGCTGTAGATGAATGGGCAATCATTTAAAACCAACAAAATGACCAAAACCCCAATTTCCTTGTTCAAACTCTCAGAAAAAGAATCAAGGTAAACAGGGTGACTGCAACTAGAGTCCCTACATTGATTTGGCTTGAAACACCTAGTAGCTGCATTCATATACAATGCAAGAGAGTATGATGGATTCCCACAACATTTTAAACTTCTTATTTAGACTATCGTGCGAGTCTAACCCTTGTGATCAGCTCAGTGTGTTGTGTAATCCCAGAAAATGCATAAATACAGTAACCTACTTATTGTGACAACATAGTCTGCATGTTAATTGCTAACTGTTGCTATCCCTTCCCTCCAAAATGTTACAATTGGGGAAGGAAAATAGGGGAGTGATGTGGACACCTTTTCCAGAAACCCCAGGAAGTCCATTCCTGTTTAGGATTAAATACAGTGGTCTTCTGTTTGGTTGCAAAAGTCCCCAAATTCTTTATAAATGTCCGTAGTCACCATCTTCTTCCTCTGCTTCCTTGCTGTGGGGAACAGGAAGATGGAGAAAGGTAAGGTACTGGCTAGTTCTAGTAGGGACCTAAATGCTTTCTGGATGAGCAACATTGCTGAAAAAGACTGAGCAGTGGGTATGCCACAGCCTGGATGGTCCCGAAATTCATCACCATACATGACTTTGTGAAAAATAATGCAAAGGAGGCCCTGTTTTCCCTCTCACCATCATCTGCCTCCCATCTCTGACTCATTCTCTCCTTTGCAGGAATAGCAGCAACTATTAATTAATTAATAGTTAATTAGAGAATCAATCCCATCAATTAGAGAATGCCATCTGATGGGGTCTAGGAGGCGGGCCTTCTCTGTGACAGCGCCCACTCTATGGAACATCTTGCCCCCAGAGTTGAGACAGATTTCCTCCCTCCCGACTTTTAGGAAAGAGATGAAGACCTGGTTCTGCCGCCTGGCATGGGAAGGAGGAAGGGATAGCTCCTCATGGGGGTGGCTAATTCCCTAATTTTAAGGTCCTTCTATTAATGAATGCCTTTGTTCATCTGGATTTTATAATTATTTATTGTATTGTATTATTGTTGTTTTATATATTTTTAGATCCTATTTTAATTATTTATTGTGAACCGCCCAGAGTTCCCCATGTGGGGAGATGGGCGGTCATATAAATTAAATAAATAAATAAATAAATAAATAAACTGCTTTTTATTTCTCTTTTTGTGTTTGCTTTTAAAAGGGGAGGATCATGGAACACCCTGCAGACAGTTTATCTAGATTCTCCTTAGTTTGGGCAGTGTTCAGCAATCGCTGGACAACTCAGGAGCAGGAGTAGAGGTCACGCCAAGAGATCACCAATGCTCTCCCAATGACAACCCTTCTCCATGCAATAATAAAGATGGCAAACACTCCTTCAGGTGTGTGTGTTGTGGGAAGTAGAATACACCATTCATTGAGAAGATACTATTGGAAAAGTAGCCAGACCTAGCAGTTGAGTGAATACTTCTGTACCCAACTCCATTTTGGGCTGCACTTTTTGATCCTGGTAGAATTTATGATGGATGCAAATCTGTCCCCCGCCCTCCAGTTTCCTCAGAAGTTTTATTCATTCACCAGAGAGGCTTGTGGTTTTCCACTCCATGCTTGGAGTACTTGAAAATTTCTGTCCATCTTCCCTTGAGGTAGTTTTTCAACTTTCTGTATTGTGGTGAAGGTTGCTTGTGCTGGTGCTGTTGTTTTTAAGTACATATCTTTTCATCCCTCTGAAGCCTCCTTGGAAACTCTCACCTCCTAATCTGAAAAAGATGCATTGGAGGAGTTCCCTCATCATACAGGCCCTTAGGATTTAATAGTAATGTGGACAGTCCGAGAGGCTGTAGACTCCTGGAGAAAGTATTGAGAGTTGACAGGCAGGACATTTATCCCATCTCTTGGTTACCCCATAAGTAAACATTGCAGGAACACAGCAGCCTCTCATGAGAAGTGTCTCAAAAATGTTATTCTCCTTGGGGAGTGGGGGATCAAAACTGCCTTATTATCTTAAATTGAATGAGAACAAGTCAGAAAAAAGCAGGGGGATTTTGTCTGCATTCTGCTAACTGCATTCCACTAACTAGCGCATTCTGCTAGTGCAGCCTTTCTCAACCTTTTGACCCTGGAGGGACCCTGGAAATATTTTTCAGGCCTTGGGGAACCCCTGCACATTCAGGCTCAAATATAGGCCAGAAGTTACAAAATTATTATATTTGAACTGCCCAGGGTCCCTCCTTGTGGGGGAGATGGGCGGGATATAAATATGTTTATAAATAAATAAATTTGTTTCATGTGTAGGCCTGTATATTTGCATTCACAGTGTTCTGAAACTGAAAACAAAGAATGAAACTTACCTCTTTAATTAGGCTGACCACACGTCCCATTTTGAATGGGACAGTCCAGTTTTTTTTAACATTTCTGGACCGTCCTGTCATTTTAATATAAAAGTCAATTTTGTCCCATTTTTTAAAAAACCTGTCAGGAACTAGCCTGTCCCTGCCGCCAGCCAGAACCGAGAGCCGGAAGTAGCTGGAGCGGTGCGAAAGAGCCAGAGCAGCTGATTGGATGGAACCTGGAAGAGGAATTGCCTCCACCTATCAGCGCATGGCAAAGGAGGTAGGAGTTGGAGGGAACCCAGAAGAGGAATCACCTCCGCCTATCAGCGTGCGGCAAAGGAGGTGGGAGAGGCGGGTCGAGCAGCCCGATAGGCGGAGGCGATTCGTCTTCCGGGTTCCCTCCAATCAGCTGCTCTGGCTCTTTCGTGCTGCTCCAGCTACTTCTGGCTTTCGGTTCCTCTTGTCCTGTTTTTGTCTCAAGGAAATATGGTCATCCTATCTTTAATGTGAAGTTGCCCAAATTTGAAATAATTTTTTAAATAAATCCCTAGTGACCTCTCATGGAACCCTAGGGTGCCACGGAACCCTCGTTGAGAAACCCTGTACTAATGCATTCCACTAACTAGTACATTCCACTACTTAGAGCATTCCATTGCATTCCACTAACTAGTGCAGTGGGGATGTTGGGAAAGGGACTTGAAACATTAGCAGCTAGCTATTTTACATGCAGATAAGAGACATCTGGCCAGCTGTCCTTATTGGATTCCAGTCTTCAATCTTCCTGAGATCAGCTTTGCCTTATCAGTCCTGCCTTCTTCTTCATGCTCTTCACCTAATGATTCTATCTCTTAAGCCCTGGAGAGCTTGTAATTCATGTCTACTTCTTGCTAGCAAGCAAGTCCTGTCTTCCTCTGCTTTGAGCTAAATCCAATAACCAATTAAGCCTTTTAGAAAGCCTTATTTGACTGAGCTTTCATTTCCTGTTTCACAAAGATGGCAGCGTGAATTACAGTCATTCTTAAGAAGAGTTTCATTGCTTAAGAGTGAATTGGGAAACCACCTGATTCTGTGTTCCTCAAACATTCACAGCCCTGTGTTAATTTCAAGATTCATATTTATGGATGGAGGTTTCCATCTGTTTATTATATGCCTTGCCTGACTCATTGTCTTGACAAAGAGAGAAAGAAATGGGCTCAACAAAGGAGATATGATGCTTTACGGCCCGAGAGTAATTTACAGCATACTTTTTGCTGATAGTAGAAAATAAGACAGGGTAATAGTGGAGCCAACATTATGCAACTTGCACTCTTATGCTCCCAACAACGAAGACTAGACTAGCAGTCAGCCCCTTCTGGAACTCAAGGTTTCTTCGATTAACTGCCATTCAGAGGCAAACCCTATGATGCAAGACGCTGTCCTTCTTTCCCATTAATTTGACAGTAAGCAAATAACAATCTGATGTATCCTGGGGTCATTATTCATTTCTTGGCTCTCATGTTTGTTGAGTTGTAAAATTCAATCTCCTGCACTGGAGTCACTTTTTAAAAACGTCTCCACTGGTGCCAGTGGAGAGTTTTGTTTTCTTTTCTTAGAAAAAGCATGTCTGCATGGGATTTTAAGAGAAAGATTAAGCTTCCCCCTACTCTAAGCCTAGTAGTCCTGATGAATTAAAGGGAAAAAAAAAACAGAAAGAAAGAAATAAAGGTGCAACATCACCATGCATATCATGTTTATTTATTTATTAACAGGTTGTTCTTGGTGTTATTATTATTATTATTATCAGTTTGACTCTAGCTTGATGTTACGGTGACATTTGTAGGGGAATTCTATGAAGCTTCATTGGGAAGCATCTGTAGAAAGTATGGCTTCCTGCTTTGTTGTCCTCTAAATATTGTTCTGTCACCATCATTAGTGATGGTGGTGGAGCTCTCAGGAGCTGAAATTTCTTCCCCCCCAAATGCCCTCTTGGGAAAAATACTGTGTCATTAACAGTTACTGTAAGCCACCCAGAGTCATTGTGAGTGAGTTGGGCGGTCATATAAATTTAATTAATTAATTAATTAATTAATTAATTAATTAATATATAAATACTGTTCCGTAGTCCATTGAGAACAATAGCATTATATTGTAGTTGTTTTCATTGTAATAGTAAGGTGGTATCATTCTAACATTGGAGGAAAATAAGTACAAATGGATATCATTTTATCTCGTTTTGGTTGCCTTCACCCAGGATATGTAACCTGATTACTGAATTAACCTATTTTCTGGGTACACGCAACACATTAAACTATAAACTGATTAGACAAGCTGTTGCTAAGTTACAAAAAAGCACCCAACCAATAGGGAAGGGCAAAGATTCGGTCTGGAGATTCAGTCAGAAGACCTTTCCATCAAATATTCAAATTTATTTCATTTTTATTTATTTATAAATATTTATATAGTACTGATCTCAAACAATTCTGGGTGGTTTACAGTAATGCAAATAAAAATAAAGTCAATCGATCAAACCATGAGGATGACATCAAATAACCATGCAAAATTAAATCTGGTCAGCTGGTCACTGTGAACTCATCAAGGGCAATAATAAACATCTTTTGTTGTGCAATTCCATACCATGGGGACCATAACAGGTTTCTGTCCCCTTGATCTTATGCAAGGAAAGGGCCATAAGCATCTGTTCCTTAGATGTATGTACAGGTTGGACAGATTCTCCTCCGAAGTGTCAGTCCCTGAGATTTCTAAACCAATTCAGTTAAATTTGAAATGTCAAATCAGATTGCAACAAATGAATCATAGTTTCTACTCAAAGCATCAATCTGGGTCAAATTGATTTTAACTGACTGGAGAATTCAGTTACTGTTGTGTGTGTGCTCAATTCATTGCTTTGAACCATTGAATCAGACCACTTTCAGTACAAAACAATTCAACTTTTCAAACTGAATCAACAATTCAAATCAAATCAGAGGTGATTTCCACACCCGTACTAATCAAGGCTTACAGTAGCCAAGCTGAGAGGTTGTGGGAATGCATTGATAGGGCTTTATTTGATGTGTCTAAGAGTCTTGTATAACATTACACACATCTTGGATTTCTTGAAGGAAATAGCTGTTGGGAACCTTTGGTTGAGAAATTATGTGGTGGGAATGAGAAGAACGTTGAAAGGAAATTCACAACAATGTTTAAAAGAGAAAGGATATGGAAAGCTGCTGTTGTCATCACAGCACAATGAGCTTCACTTGCAATACTAATAATTTGCCCCCAACACTGTAATCCCCCCAATTACCTCCAAGATTTATGGATGACAAAGCCCTCCCCCCTCAGAACTACTCTGAGATATTGGGAATGTTCAGGTATAAGACCATTAAAGGAAAAGAAGAACAGAAGAATCAAAGGGAATAGGTGATTTTACATGGTTGATATTCCAAAGCTGGAGACATAAACACAAGTATTGGATGCAAATTAACCTATTGCCAAGTTTAGCCAAAGACCTGGTTTTACAATTAAATCACATTTGCTCCAGATTTGGTGGCATTCCAGTTCAATTACTGACCTTGGGAGTGTTGAAGCATTCAAGAGCTGATGCATAAATTCCATCTCACTGAGAATTTCCTACATGTTGCTCCATGGAAGCCCATGTGTGCGGACTTCTGTAATTGTATGTGGGAAAGACCTTGGGAGACCGGACAAAGAGATGCTGCCTAGGGAGCAGTCAGTTAAGAGACAGCATAGCCTGCAGCTGGATACTGGGTGGGGCAAGAGGCTCAGAAGGGACGCTCCCTAGTTTCTCGGGCTGTAAAGGACTCGGCGGAAGAATTGTACTTTCAGACTTGCAAGATTCTGTTAATGTAGCTTTACAATAAAGTAGAATTAGCTTATCTGGTCGTGTTTCCTGTCTGGTCTACCTGGTAAGGCTGACAACGTCTATGGAGCAGCACAAAAGCCATTGTGCCAAGCCAACTAAGGTTAGCTTGAAACTGCACCCCTCTTATGGACACTCCATTTTCATCACAAAAAACAGCCTTTACTAATATGTGTAATATTATGACTAAAATGGGGTGTCACATCACAGCAAGATAAATAAGGATGAGGAAGTTGAAGGGGATTTTTTTTTCTTCCTCCAAAATGCCATCAAGGTTGGTGCAATTCTTTCTGCAGAGAAAAACACTACCCATTAATTTTTTGGGGGAGAGATATTTAGGGATGTGGAACATCCTCACAGAGCATTTATTTATGCCTTATAAAAGTGTCTACTTTTTAGCTTTATGGCTCAGTGTATTAATTAGCAGGAGATCTATGTAAAAGCATTAGAGAAACAGGACACTAGCTATGGAAATGTCAGTCTGGCATCCTGACAAGATGAAATAAAGATCAGGAAAAAACTTAGGAAATCTTCTACGAAATCAGACTGTGGATTCATTTTGTTTGGTATCATCTGTATTAGGTGTAAGAAGTTTGTCTAAGCTCATGGGCACATATAAATGGAATAAACAAACAGGGAAAGTTTGGGAAGAAGTATAAAGAAGAGGAGTTGTTTTACGCACACCCGCGCACACAGTTCTCCATTTGTCACATACCTCACCGCACCCACCCAACATTTTTTTCTACCTTCACACTTCTCCTTGCATCTCTCCACACACAAACATTTCAACAAAAACCTCTTTGTATAAATGAAAATTCACCCACACCATCTCTCCCTACCACAAACACAAGCTCCTCCAGTCAAACTTTTAAATGGAAATTGTACCATTTTCACTAATGGCAGCACAAATGGGGCAATTTTAACTCGACTTGCACACATTCTTTTTAATGAAAAAGAAATCCTATATCCCTGCATTTCCCCTTCTTGTTGTCATTCAGTTTGATGAGCTTGGAATTGCTTTCAAAAGCTCTGTCAGCTGTAGACTGACAGAGACAGCCTGGTGACAATTATCCATGTTCTAGTAACCTGTCAGTTGGATTAATCTAATGCAGGTATGTGGGGTTATTTCTGATTACAATTCCAAGTCTTCTGCCAGTCTACAACTGAAGTTACAAACTGGGATTGGTTAATAAAATACTGAAATGCCAACTATTCTCACTCCAAGTCCTTTTCTGCTTCCTGTTCAAAGTATTGGTGAACACCCTGAACGGTTTGAGACCAGAAACAGGTAGTCCTTGCTTAATGACCGCAACTGGGACTGGAATTTCAGTTGCTAAGCGAAGTGGTCATTAAACAAATCTGACCTGATTTTTACAACCTTTTTGGCGGCGATCGTTAAGTGAATCACCGTGGGCGTTAAGCAAACCACATGGTCATTAAGTGAATCATATGGTTCCCCATTGATTTTGCTTGCCAGAAGCCAGCTGAGAAGGTCGAAAATGGCAATCACATGACCACGGGACGCTGTGATGGTCATAAATGCAAACCGGTTGCCAAGCTTCCAAAATGTGATCACATGACCATGGGGATGCTGGGATGGTCGTAAGTGTGAGGTCTGGTCATAAGTTGTTTTTTTCCAGCACCGTCGTAAATCCAAACCATTACTAAACAAGTGGTTTTTAAGTGAGGACTACCTGTAAGGTAAAGGATTCTGATATGAATGAGCTTAGGCTGTTCAGTCATCTTTAACGGTCTTCTTGTGGGTGGTCCTTTCATGAAATGGGTGACCATAAGACAGGATTATACACTGTAGTGCCATAGACATGGAAAGGAAGATGGGGTGTCAGTCACAAAGGTTGCCTTTACAAACACCTAAACCCTGAATCCCAGCTAACCAACTCCATCTGCTGTGTTCACATAACATGCTGTGATTGTGTTCATCCAACATATTACAGCTTCATTTAATGCTCAGTTTATATGTTAATATGATGGGTGGGTTTTCAAAAATATGCTGAATCACAAAGTACCCAACCCCATTTTTGCTTAGTCTAACAAGCTCCCCATATCCTAGTTATGGCCGTGTTTTAGTTCCATGAAGTCCCATTCCTTTTCCATAAGGCGTTCAACAGTCATAGAATCATAGAATCGGAACCACAGAATCCATCAAGTCCAACCCTCTGTTCGGTGCAGGAATCCAAATTAAGGCATATCTGACCATACAGTGAAGGGGAAACCATCTCCTTTCTGGGTCATTATAGATTTCAAAATTGCTGAAATGGCTTTCCTTATTATTACATTATTTTTTATACACATTATGATGATTTTTTTATTAGCATTCCTGAGCACTGCATTTTATTCTGCTAGTCTCACACAACCTGCCTAAAGAATGTTTTTTTCACTGGACAGATTCGTAAGAAAAAAGGAATCAAACTAGTAAATAATTAGATGATCCCATTTTACAAAGTAGGATTTAATACCTAGGAGACCCAATCAATCAAGGCCCAAAGTTTTAGCAGGATGCACAAATTATATTGGTGCATTTCATTTTCAGTGCTGTTTCCTGAACAATTTGCCATGTGGGCTATTAGAGGAAGCAATATGAAATCCTTCAGAATGATGTTTTCTATTTTTACATGCTTGCCTGTATAGAATCCCATTCTGGCGATATATAACTATTGATAGAGGGCTTGATATCTTGCCTAAGCAAGAGGCATCCATGGGGGGAAGGGTAAAAAAATTCAACATGGTGGCCATGTCCATGCAATCAAAGCTCCACCCCCTTTTTTTAACTGTTGCATGCATGACACAACTAAAAAGAGCAGGACTTCAATAATACAGTTGCAGCCACCATCTTGACCTTTTTAAACTCCCCCCCCCCGCAGATGCACCTGTCCCAAGACATGGGAACAGCCCCAGGTGAAGGTACTACCTGCAGTAATATGAATGAGTGGTCCAAGGTTCATGCTGGAAAACTGGAATCAATTTCCTTGCCCATCTATTAATTACTGTAATGGTATGTGGGAATGACCTTGGGAGACAGGAGGAAGAGCCGCAGCCTAGACAATGGTCATGCAAGAGGTATCTGTCAGGGAGATAACTGGGGAAGAAGGAGGGGGCTCCCTCCAGGGGGATAAATGCATGTGCAGTACTGAATCGCTTTGCTTTCATTGTAAAAGGCTGAAGAAGGCACCGCCCTAATTTCTTGGGCCCTTTCTCTGAGCATCACTAGTTCATTTTAGTTTAGCTGGATTCTGTCTAGCAGAGTAGAACAATAAAACACTAGAGCCTGTACACCAAGTCTCAGCGTGTTCCTTCACTCGAAGTCAGGACAGTATCTCAGCCCACAGAAGGAAAAGGGGCATGGGAAGCATTTCAGAAGGGACCCTCCCTAGTTTTCTGGAAAATAAAAGTAAAGGATGGGAGAAGTGCTTTCAGACTTGCAAGATCCTGTTACTGTAACCTTACAATAGAGCTAGTGTTAGTACTCATGGTTTGTGCTTCTTGTCTGGACTACCTCGAAGGACTGACAATTACAGATTCGATAAAATTCACTGTGATACTATGAACTGTGACAGTTCCAATTCAGGGTTTTCGTCTCCTGAAAAATATCACTCCCTTCTCTTGCTCTCTGTCTTCTAAACTCTTGAACTATTTATACCCTGGTTCTATCAAAATTATTTCCAAAAGTTTCACATTAGCAATTTTAACTTCCTCCCAGTTCTTTACCAAGGACAGTATACTATTACATACAGCAGCTTGAAGGATCCCCACCCCCCTGCCCACCTTTTTCTCAGATCAGTTCAATCTGCAAAAAGAGGTTGAAGTTTGAAATCAACGTGATTAATGGATGGTGATGGGCATTTGGTATCCTCCCTTTTACTATGCCCCTCTTCATTGTAGCTGGAGGACTCCAAGGCTCCTAAAGCTCCTTTTCCAGAAAGCTCCTAAAGGTCCATTAGGGTGGGGAAGAGATTGTTATGGTTCCTGGCATCCTCCTGGCTGCCATTATGGCATTGAAAAGATGGTACACACCTGAGATGAATAATGAAGATATTGGCAGCACCCAATGTGAAAGGTCACCCCTTCCACGTCATCCTACTTGGGTGACAGCTATGGAAGCCATGGCTAAGAAACCATTCCCTGGGCTTACTTCACTTTTCTTCTTTCTCCTTTCATGTACCACTAAACACTAAGACAAGGGGCGTGGTGGCTCAGTGGGTAAGACGCCAGGCTTGTCGATTGGAAGATTGCAAGTTCGGAGGTTCGAATCCCTAGCCCCGCGTGACGGAGTGAGCTCCCACACTAGCCCCAGCTCTTGCCAACCTAGCAATTCAAAAGCATGATGAATAGGTACCACTTCGGTGGGAATGTAACAGTGTTCCGTGTGCATCATGCCGGCCACATGACCGTGGAAGCATCTTCGGACAACGCTGGCTCTTCGGCTAACAAACGGAGATGAGCACTGGCCCTTAGAGTCGGACACAACTGCACAAATGTGCAGGGGGAAACTTTACCTTTTTAAACACTAAGAAAGTCTCCTACTTCAGTTTGGATGTTACACAGAAATAACTTTTAAACGTATATATTACAGATCCCCAACCATTTTGGGCAAAGAGTATATTTGGAATTTTGAGACCATCAGACAACTTCCACCAACTCCCCAATCTTCTTTTTCCACAGAAGATTTTGATGGTCGTGGGGCAACAGTTGCAGAGGATCCTAGATGAAGCAGATTAACTGGATCCCTTTCAGTCAGAATTCAAACTGGGATATGGGATGGGAAGAACATTCCTTGCTCTGCTGGATGACCTTTTTTAGGACCTGGAGGGAAGGGGTGTGGTCTTCTTCATCCTATTTGACTTCCCAGTGGCATTTGATACCACTGACCATGGTATTCTACTGGACCACTTCTAATGATTGGTAGTGTGAAACACCATTTTACAGTGGGTCCACTCCTTCCTATGTTCTGTTCAATAGTTTTGAGGGATGAATGGTTGACCTCATGGCTCCTTAATTTGGGGGTATCATAAGACTTGGCTCTTTTCTTCATACTATTTAACATCTACATTAATCCATTGGGAGAGATCATCAATCAATTTGGGATGAAGTAGCAGCAATATGCTAATGTTATATATTGCCATCCCAAGTGGAACCAATGCAGCCAAGGTTCTTATCTGGTGTTTGAATCTATGAAGAAGTAGATGGGAAAAACAGGGTGAAATTAAAACCCCCAGCAAAATGAAGGTGCTGCTGGTACCTAATCTATCTGGCTTTATTCCAGTTCTTACCCTGGGTCTGAATGGGGTTGCACTCCCTTGAAGGAGCAGATCAGTGACTTAGTCGTCCTCCTGGACTCACAGCTCCTGCTTGATCATATCTAAAGGGGCCTTTGTCCAGTTTCAATTGATATACCAGCTGCACTTCTTTTTGGAGTTGGAAACCCCTGTAACAGTAGCTATCATCCTTATCACCTCACAGTTAAACTACTATGATGTGCTGTATTTGAAGACCATAACAGTTGATCCAGAGCATTAGAATCACGACAGATAAATCACACTTATTTCGTGGACACTGCACTAGTTGCCAGTAGTTTCTGAGTGCCATTCAAAATGCTGGTGTTAACCAGCAAAACTCTAAACTGCTTGGTTCCTAGTTACTTTGGGGCATGTCTCCTCCAAGTAGAATCCACCCATCTCATGCCTTCATCAGAGGAGGGATGCTACTCCACATTTGATTAGAGAGGTGAGGGCCCAGAGGCAGATCTCCTTTGTTGTGGCCTCATCTTTGTGGAGCAGCTTGCTTCCCCCTATGGCTGAGATTAGATTGGCCCCTTCCCAGTTTAGTTTCAGGAAGTTGGCTACAATTATTTTGTTTCAACAGCCTTTGCACAATTAGGAGTGGTAGAGCTGCCTTGAAGATCTAGCCCTTCAAGGTAGACTAGACTAGAAAACCAGAGTTATGAATGCTAATACTACCTTTATTATAAGGTTATAGTAACAGAATCTTGCATATCTGAATATGCCTCCCTCCTCCTTCCCTTTATCTAGAAGAGAACTAGGGAGGGTCAAGCCTGAGACGCTTTCTCAAATTACATTTCTCCCTCAGATTCAAATTTCTCTTGTCTGACCATTGCCTTGGTTGTGGCTCTTTCTCCAGTTCCTCAAGGTTACTCTTACAGCCCATTACATCTGCATGTATAGACTTGTATATTCTGTTTATAACAGCAAGCAAATAAATATAATTATTCCAATGGCTTTTTTAATGGATTGTATTTTTTACTGTGATTGAGGTGGGACCATGTACACGTTTGTGTACTAAGTGTATGTTGGGGTTTGTATATACCCAGGAATTTACAGTTTGATAAATTATACTGGAGAGGCTTGATATCTAGGTGAGAGGGGAATTATTCTGCAAGTCACCCAATTAGCAGCCATTGTTGTAGGGATGATGTGGCAGTGTATGACTCATACTACAGGTGCTAATAGTTTAGTTGGGTGTGGCAGATGATGAGAGTGACCAATAATGTGATTGGTCAGTTTATGTATATATACAGAGAAGTCTGGTGTTCTTTCTTCTCGTTTGCTGTAACTTCTCATTGTTGTATCATTTGTTACTGCTGTGGATGTATTCTGTACTTCGTATGTATATAAAGTAAATTAGCTATTTTATCTAATCTCTGCTTGAGTGTCTATTTACTGCATAGAACGTGGATCACTGGTGTCTTGGAAAAAGGAGCAGGCCGCCCCACGGTGCGCACTCTGACAGTGTATTTTAAGTTCTAGGGTTGCCATGGTGCTAAGTGAGTCACAAAACTAGCAAAAATTGGTGCAGCCTGTTTGGTCTAGTGGTTAAGGCAACATGCTAGAAACCAGGAGACTGTGAGTTCTAGTCCCACCTTAGGCATGAAAGCTGGCTGGGTGACCTTGGGCCAATCCCTGTCTCTCAGCTCTAGGAAGGAGCCAATGGCAAACCAGGAGACTGAGAGTTCTAGTCCTGCCTTAGGCATGAAAGCTGGCTGGGTGACCTTGGGCCAGTCACTCTCTCTCAGCCCAACTCACCTCACACGGTTGCTGTTGTGGGGAAAATAGGAGGAGGAAGGAGTATTAGGCATGTTCACTGCCTTGAGTTATTTATAAAAATAAAATATAATAAAGGCAGGATAGAAAATAAATTAAAAGAATGTCAGATGGGGCATGAGTCCTAAGGGAATCCAAGATAAAGGTCTGCTGGAACATCAATTCACAAAACACGAAATTGGGCGACCCAGTTGTACACCCGTGCAGAGTCAGTCCATCTCAGCCGCCTTTGACTCATTATTTGCGTTTCAGTCAAATCAGATGCACGGTCCTACTTGTTGGAGCTAATCTGCCTTGCATGGACTTGCATTCTTTCTCTCCCAGCCGTTGCAAATAACATTGGGTTTCTGTGCGAACAGAGACGTCTGTACACCAGGATCACTGAGGTTGGGTTTCTTCTGATTCACTTTTGTTTACGTGTGGCCAGACGGAGAACTGACGAATTGCTGCAAAGAATGCAGCCTCTAAACATCCTGTTTTATCCAACTCTACAGCCAGGAGAAGCTATAATGTCCCCCTCCTCCTTTATTGCATGCCAATGGGCTGATCAACAAAGCATGCTATTTATTGGAGCCCAAAGCCTGTTAAGCTCTTTGGGGCAGTAATCCAAGAGATGGGACTTCTCCCAAGAAAGAAGTCTTCTTCTCTTGCCTTTCTAATCTTTTGATTATTATTGTAATGGGCTTCATTCCGGACTTCTTTCAAAACTGATCAGAAACCTCACCAATGGCAGCTGCGTCCTTTTATGATCTGGATGCAAAGAAAAAAGGAAACAATAAAGTCCATGAAAAGTAGAGATGAGGGCAACCAAAATTGTTAAGAAAGCTCAGATACCTTCCTTGCAAGAAGCCAGAACATTTGGGACTCTTTTTAGCTTAGGAAAAGATGAATGAAGGGGGACATAATTGAGGTATATACAATCATGCCAGGCATAGAGAAAGTGCTCTGGGATAATTTTTTTTCTTCTCATTCTCTTGAAACACCAGGACTGAGAGTCATTCCATAAAGCTGATTTGGAAGATTTAGAACAGACAAAAGAAATATCACATGCCATTTATTGGTAAGGATGGCTACTAACTTGCATGGCTATATAAACGGATTGGATAAATTCATGGAGGACAGGTTTATTGAAGGCTCTTAGTCTGGAAGACTTAATATCACCTCCAGGTAAAGAACATAAAATATGCTTGCTGGTCTAGGCCAAAGGTCCATCTAGTCCAGCGTTCTGTGTCACACAATGGCCAATTGGATGCATTTTTTCTCCTTTTTATGGTGTTGTTATTAATCTTGATAAGGGGCATGGTGGCTCAGCGGGTAAGATGCCAGGCTTGTCGATCGGAAGGTCGCAAGTTCGCAAGTTCGAATCCCTAGTCCCGTGCGACGGAGTGAGCTCCCGCACTCGCCCCAGCTCTTGCCAACCTAGCAATTCGAAAGCATGCAAATGCTAGTAGATTAATAGGCACCATTTCGGTGGGTAGGTAACAGCATTCTGCGAACGTCACGCTGGCTACATGACTGCAGAAGCGTCTTCGGCCAGCGCTGGCTCTTCGGCTAACAAACGGAGATGAACACCGGCCCCTAGAGTCGGACACGACTGCACAAATGTGCGGGGGGATCCTTTACCTTTAATTAATCTTGATACATTATGTTATTTCAATACAATGACATTTATATGACGTAATTAAAAATTCTTGTCATTCTGTTATTTAGGTAACTTAGATGCATTTGGGAAGCTCACAAACCTGGACCTGAATGCAATAATCTGTTTCCACTCCTGCTTCCAAACAACCAACTTTGAGGCTGGGTTACTTGAGGGACCATCTCTCCCCAGTTCTACCTACCTGTCCTGTCCTGTCCAACAAGAGAGGTATGCTCTGGATCCCATCCATTAGGGAGTGTCATCTGGCAGGACCCAGGAAGACAGCCTTTTCTGTTGTGGCACCCACCCTCTGGAACATCACTCCCCCAGAGACTGGACTTGCCCCAACCCTGCTGACCTTTCACAAGGCCTGGAAGACCTGGTTTGGTTACTGAGCCTGTGTATTTGAGCCTGTATCATGGTTGTGTTAATAGTGGTGTTGGTTGGTCTTTTATCGTTGGCTGCTGTATATGTTGTTAGTTTGTTAAATCTTTTAATCTTGCTTTTAATCATTGTTAGCCATCCAGAATCATGTATTTGAGATGGGCAGCTGCATAAATTAAATACACAACCTTTTAAGCCTTGCTGCCTATGTTTCATCTTCGTGGAGAAAATCTATCTATGTGCACTGGGTGCCTGTGTGCTTCCGGGTCCAATTCAAGGTGTTGGTTATCACCTTTAAAGCCCTACATGGCATGGGGCCAGGTTACCTGAGGGACCGTCTC
Source organism: Charina bottae (assembly GCA_023362775.1). Classification (NCBI taxonomy): domain Eukaryota; kingdom Metazoa; phylum Chordata; class Lepidosauria; order Squamata; family Charinaidae; genus Charina; species Charina bottae. The sequence continues at coordinate 11,716 of JALMGJ010000165.1, read as the reverse complement.
ATCCCCATAACGTCGAACCGTCCCACTCGGTCATTCAGAGAGGGCATGCTACGGATCCCGTCCGTAAAGGAATGTCACCTGACGGGGTCTAGGAGGCGTGCCTTCTCGATAACGGCGCCCACCCTTTGGAATATGCTACCCCCGGAGGTGAGGCAGGCCTCATCGCTCCCAGCCTTCAGAAAGAACTTAAAGACCTGGTTCTGCCGCCTTGCGTGGGGGGAGGGGGGGAATAGTTCCTCTTGGGGATGGCTGGTGCCATAGGGCCCTTTTAAACATCCAAACATCATACCACCGCATCTTGGATTTTTATATTTAATTTTTTATATTTAATTTTAATATATTAGAGTGTTTTATTGGGTTGTTTTAATTGTCGGATTTTAATTTTTGTGTTTTGTAAACCGCCCAGAGTTCCCTTGCGGGGAGATGGAGCGGTATATAAATTGAAACATAAATAAATAAATAAATAAATGTGGTTGCTAAGAGTTGACACCAACTTGATGGCAGATAATCAATCACCTATGCCTCAGGATGTAGTAAACAGCCATCAATAACAAGAGTCCTTGATAATCTGATCTTCTATGAGCCTGCCCAGTCCCCATTTAAAACCATCCAGACTGGCTGCTTTTATCAGAACTGCTGGCAACATACCTCCAAACACCAGGGAAACAACAGCAGGAAAGGTACATGACATGTCTCCCCCTCTTGTTTATAAGCACCCCAGAGGCGTCTGGTTGGCTACTGTGAAAAACAAAATGCTATACTACAGTGGAGGTTGGTCTTATCCACCTGGGTTATTTGACTCTTGTGTAAGATACTCCACCACTATCACATGTTTGCCCAAATACCTATTCATTGCCAGTTTTTTTTTTTAAAGTCTTGCTGTTAACCCTTGAAATGCAATGTGATCTAGATCTGAAATGAGGGAGCACTTTCTTCCTTTCAAGCTCCTTTAACTGAAGTAGAGAGACCAAGTCCTTCTTTAGATGCCACCATATTTTGATCTTAATTCTTGGTGTTGAAATGGATTGCCATATTTAAATATTGCTTTCTAGTTATTGGTGTGTTATTTCTCACGGTCCAGACCATTGTGCTGAGATAAAATGTAGAGGGAACACAAATGGATGCATTAGATTAGATTAGCATACGCAAAGCTCACAATTCAGAGTAATGAGGACTGGAACAATGAATAAGAAAGGAAAGCACAGAGATGTGGCCTTCCATAAATTAGATCATGAAGAGTAGGGTAGAATTTCTTCTGACACTAGGGACATATTTGTTTCAAAATCCACAACTCAATTAGCTTGGGCTTGGTGAAATAACTTAAATTGTTCTATACTATAGGTCATATGGAAAAGACTTAAATCAAACTATATTGTTGACTCTCTTGGGGTGTCCATTAATAACTTAGGTCCTATGAATTTCACTTTTCATTCCTCTTTTCAGCAGATGGTTGTTCACAAGGGACGGAGATTTAGGCTGCTACCTGATCAGCTTGCTTGAGCATTAATTCATTCATCTCAAAAGCCAAGCTCTCTCCTCTAGTCTCTATAAAGCTTTTTCAAGACTTTATGGAGAATTTTGTATGCCATTTTTACCCAGCTATATTCAAGGGCATTGCAGAGATTTAACATATAGTCACTCAAAGGAGCAACTCAACACTAATTGAGACATGGTGGGGGGGGAGGTGGGATCTGTCCAAAGCAGAGGGATTTTGGTGGTTGGGGGGTGAGAAAATCTCTTGTTAAAAATAAAAATGAAAAGCTGGGTTCTGTTCATCATTAGAAAACTTTAGATTGACAGGTAGAGACAGCCCAATGCAACCAGGCAGAGTTGCTGCAGCAGTAACAGACTTCATCTTCCTAGGTTCAAAAATTCACAGAGCTGATGACTATAGCCACAAAATAAAAAGAGGTCTGCTGTTTGGGAGAAAGACATATCTAGAAAAAAATTACTAAAGTGTAGGGGCATCACACTGACAACAAGGTACATATTGTCAAGATCATGGTTTTCCCAGTTTGGAAATGGCTTTGAAATTTGGACAATTGGAAAGGCTAAATAAAGAACAATGGATGCCTTTGAATTTTGGTGCTGGAAAAAAAAATGCTGAGTATATCTTGGGCTGCAAGAAGACAAAAGCATTAAATACTTCATGAATTAAAACTAGTCTGCTAACTGGATACACTAATAATGAAGGTAAAGCTTAGTTAGTTTGGACACCTAATGTGAAGGCAAGAGTCATTGGAGTAGACATTGATCCTTGGAAAAATCAAAGAACATTGAAAAAGAGGGCAATAGAAGATCAGATGACAGAATTATTAGTGTACTCAAGAAATGGTTACTCACAGATGATCCTGGCAAAATGTCAAAAGGGATGGATGGTTGAAGAAGAACAACTCTAAAAGCTTTGATTGGATGTTGCTTTGACCTTGCTTTTTGCTTGGTTTTAACTTCTTTTCCTCCTGTGACCTTTCCCCACTACACTGTACATTATTATTATTATTATTATTATTATTATTATTATTATTATTTACACAGCAACGTGAAATCACAGCTGCCAGTTCGTTGGCCTTCATTTCCATCAGGTTCTTCCGAAGAACCTAGGATGTCAAATTTTGTCTATTATTATTATTATTATTATTATTATTATTATTATTATTATTATTGGACCAGCCCTATTGGATCCAGGGATCTTCCTACCAGGAGCTTATGCCCTACTAAATCAAGAAAATGTTGCTTTCACTGGGTATGTAAGCTCATACTGCCGATAATTTATGATGGCAGTATCATAAATTATCAAAACGCTGCAAACATACAGTTTACCTCAAGTGGATTAGGCATCTGATAAAAGTTTTTAAATTATTTGTGAGAGTGTTAAAATATTTTTAAAGTATAACAACATTTTATAAACAAGGAATATACCAACGTTTCAGGATGTTTCTCTTACAGTTCAGCAGCAAAGTTTGTTGTATAATCAAGAATAGTATCAGCTGTCTCACAAATACTAATGAATTCTACTGGACAGTTTTAGAGGAAGTTGACTAACCTCAGAACAGTATGTTCCATCATTTTGTATGGGTTGTAGTCTAGATGATTCCTGGCTTTTAAAGTCATTAAATTTAAATATAGTGTGTGTGCATTTTCATCCATCCCTTTTTATGGAGTCATTAAAAAGTCAGAGGCAACTTTTACATGGATGTAGAAGTTCCCCATTTCTACTTCTGTTTAGAATATCCCAAGACAGTACCTGACATATGGGCAAAAAACCAAAAGGTCATTCCTCTAGAGGGTTTTGGAGAGTAATAGATGTATGGTAAACATGGTGAAATTATGTACCACAATCTCCCTTGACAATTGAAGCCCCTTGCGGAATGTCACAGCTTGTATTTATTTGGCTATCTGAAGAAAAAAAAATCCCCTCTCACCCGTATGGGTGGTGTATGTCTTCCTCAATCTCGGGTCCTCTACCAGAGGCTTGGGAATTTGAGAGTTCTGCGCAATATCTTAGCTGTTCCTAGCACTGCACTCTTCTGGACAGAGAGCTCTGATGTTGCTCCTGGGATCTGTTGGAGCCACACTCCCAAATTAGGAGTCACACCCCTGAGGGCTCCTACTACCATTGGGACCACTTTGGCCTTCACTTTCCACATTCTCTCCAGTTCCTCCTTCAGGCCCTAGTACTTCTCCAGCTTCTCAAATTCCTTCTTCCTTATGTTGCTGTCACTTGGCACCACAACATCTATCACCACTGCTGTCTTCTAGTCCTTGTCTACTACCACAATGTCTGGTTGATTGGCCAATCCCTGCCTGTCCATCTGGATCTGGAAGTCCCACAGGATCTTAGCCCTGTTATTCTCCATGACCTTCTGTGGAATCTCCCATCTGGACTTGGGAGGGTCTAGCCCATACACTGTGCAGATCTTCCTGTATACAACGTTGGTTGTGCCATTCAGTGTATGCTGTTCCTGCCTGCATCTTACATCCTGCCACTATGTATTTGACTGTCTCTGAGGCCTCTCTGCAGAGTCTGCACTTCGGGCCTTGTCTGGTGTGGTAGACCCCTGCTTCTATGGATCTGGTGCTTTGTGCCTGTTCTTGTGCTGCTATGATCAGTGCCTCAGTGATGTATTTTAGTCCAGCCCTTTGCAGCCACTGGTAGGATTTCCCAATGTCAGCCACCTCAGCTATCTGTCAGTGGTACATCCCATGCAGGGTCTTGTCTTGCCATGGCACTTCCTCTGCTTGAACTTCCTCCCATGTCTGCTGCTGCCTCAGGCATTCTCTCAGCAGCTCATCTTTGGGTACCATCTGATGTACTCCTGGATGCTCTGGATTTTGGCCAGGACAGTGGCTTTGACACTCACCAGACCCTGCCTGCCCTCTTTCTGACTGGTGTACAGTCTCTGGGTGTTGGACTTGGGGTGGAAACCTCCATATATTGTGAAGAGCTTCCAGGTCTTCACATCAGCAGCCTCCATGTCCTCCTTTGGCCAGGTCACTATACCATCAGGGTATCTGATGACTGGCAGGGCATAGAAAGGGGCGCGGTAGCTCAGCGGGTTAAACTGCTGAGCCGTTAGACTGCCGACCATAAGGTCAGTGGTTCGAATCTGCGTGGCGAGGTGAGCTCTCGTCACTTGCCCCAGCTTCTGTCAACCCAGCAGTTCGAAAGCTAAGGCAAGTAGATAAATGGGTACCACTTACATGGGACAATTTGCTGGCGTCCTTTCGGGGGTCGCCCTCGGACCGAAGAAGACCTGGTGATTCCCGTGGATAACGGCGGAGGACGGCGGATCCCGATGACAACTTCCAGGATGTCAGCAGCCGGCTCGGAAACGAGGCATTCTGGGGCATGTAGTCCGATGCCTGCGGAAGAAGAGTCGGTTCCCCCCACCCCCCCCTAAAATGCGCGGTAATATTGTAACATTGTTAATATATGATGTATAAATATATGAATTTACAATGATTGGAAGCCGCCTAGAGCCCTCCGTCTAGGGAGGGGATAGGCGGGGTATAAATATGTAAATAAATAAATAAAATATGTGTTGATGGCATGGATCTTGTTCTTCCCATTGAGCTGGCTCTTCAGGACCTGTCTTATCCTTTGGTGGTACTTGGATGTCGTTGTCTTCCTTGCCTCCTCACCATGGTTCCCATATGTCTGTGGGATACCAGGGTACTTGTAGCTGGTCTGTATGTCTGCTATGTGGCCCACTGGTAGTTCCACCCCATCAGTCTTAACTACCTTCCCTCTCTTTACTACCATCTGGCCACACTTCTTCAGTCCGTATGATATCCCAATGTCTTCACTGTAGATCTGTGTGAGGTGGATCAGCGAGTAGATGTCTTGTTCACTCTTAGCATACAGCTTGATGTCAACCAATGTAGAGGAGGTGGCTGATGGTAATTCCACTCTTGAACTTGTATCCGTATCCAGTCCTTGTGATTATTTGGCTGAGGGGGTTGAAACACACATACACACGTACACACACACACACACACACACACACACACACCTTTTCAGGAAGAGATATATATAACTTGAAGCCCCAACACTATGCACAATGCCAGAAAGCTGGGGGTGCAACCTCCCAATTTCCTGAAAAATGTTGCCATCAAATTGTAATTTTTAATGCAGAGGAAAGCTTATGAAACAGAAGGGGAGCCATCATTTCAAATTAGTTTATTTTTAAATTACATTTAAATCAAAACAATTAAAATTAAATTGAATTCAATTTGTAATAGTTAATGTAGACAGAAGGAAATCAAAACTACCAAACTCACAGGGACTATTCATATTAACAGCTTTTCATTAGTTTAATTTGATTTTAATTATATTTAAATGTGAATAATTTGTGTCCTGGCTCCACCTATTCCTTTGTCCGGGCTCTGCCTACCTTTGGGATAAAAGCCCCCAGCAGGCTTCTAAGTTGAGTTCATTCCATTTTCCCACCCCTCAAAAAAAAAAGTTTGTGCCCCATTTGAACACGTAGAATTCCTCAGAAAATGTAAAATTAAAAGGGCTGAGATGCATTTGAAGGATTAAATAGCTACGCATTCATGTATTAATAAAAAAGTATAATATAAAGAAACATCAAGTTCCTGGGATTAAAGGAGGAGGAGGAGGAGGAGGAGGAGGAGGAGGAGGAGGAGGGAGGAGGAGGAGGAGGAGGAGGAGAGGAGGAAAGTCAGCCCTGGTATTTTTCTACAGTGAAAAAACAAAATGAAAATGAGAGAGAGAGAGAGAGAAGAGAGAGAGAGAGAGAGAGAGAGAGAGAGAGAGAGAGAGAGAGAGAGAGAGAGAGAGAGAGCGCGCGCGAGCGCAATCAGTGGTACTTTGAAACCTAACTAATTTGGACTTAATACCACCTAAGCCGGTGTTTCTCAACCATGGCAAGTTTAAGATGTGCAGACTTCTACTCCCAGAATTCCCCAGCCAGCATGCTGGCTAGGGAATTCTGGGAACTGAAGTCAACACAGCTTAAACTTTCCAAGGTTGAAAAACAGTAATCTAAGCTCAGGACAGGCACAAACCAATCTCAGAGTATTTAGGAAAGGCTTGCATTAAATTGGTCTTTCCTAGGTTATGCAGATGCGGTTAAACTCCGCATGAAGTTTTGAGAAAAGCAGCCCCTTGGAAATGCCTGTCGAAAGGCCGGTGGGGTGGGGGTGACCATGACCCTTTACTGCCATGCCAAAGGGGCTTTTGTGATGTGCAGGAGTCAGCTCTGTTGAAGGGAAGGCATGGACGGAGGCAGATGGGCTCTGCCTCTGTAAAGCACATCATCACATCAAGGTAGAGAGATGGGCCTCTGAGAAGCAAAGCGTCTCATTGCTGACTGAGTCCAATTCAAACAAGTCAAGTCTTTTCCTAGTTCCACAATTCCATCATTCCATCAAGGAAAGCAGCCCATCCCCTTTTGAACAGATGACTAAGGATGGAACTTTGCTCCTCTGTTGATTCTAGAAACAAAAAGATCTTCTGTGCAGGAACATTTTTGCCCCATCTGTGCCTAGGAAGATTAAGACCATTTCGCAAGCTCAACAGCAGCATGGTAATCTTAACGATCCTCCTTTAGATGATAAAGGGACTTAGAAATAACATCTCAAAATAACCATGACCTACCCCCAGGTGCAAGGTCACACAGCCACCTAGAAACATATTTAAGGATCCCTTCCTAACTTTGCTCAGACTGAAGAAGCTCCTTGGATAGGGAGTGAAACGTTTCCACTGAGAAAATAGAAATCCAGTTGACATGATTCAAGCTACAGACAATTCCACCTGGATGACTGAGAACCTTCATAGACATTTTTGCCCCATAGCCTGTAATCTGGGTTCCGATCACCTTTTAATTGTTGTTGTTTTTAACTGTTTTCTGGGGTGGTGGTGGTGGTGGTGATTGATTATACACTGCTCAACATTGAATTTGGGCAGCTATGTTAATTCCACAAATAAATAAATAAATACATCCTTTCTGCCCTCCAAAAGTATTCTGCAATGTTTCTTCTGTGACAACGAACTTGGGGAGAAAGAAAGAAAAGTGTACAATGCTGACAGCATCATTAGATTATTATGCATGCATGTATTTATTTATTTTGTTCCAGGAAGAATATTTCCATACTAATTATTTCAGGTTTTAGGAGATTCTCAGCAATAGGCAAACTAATATGTGTGCCGCACACACACACACACACACATCAGAAGCTCAAATTTCCATTCTGACATTCTTGTCAAAATATAGGAAGGACATTTTTAAAACAACAAGACTCTTGTTGGAAGATAGTTCTATAATTTCTCGACATGCTATCTTTGCTTCTTTGAATGATGCATCATTAGGATGACCATATTTCCTTGAGGGCAAAAACGTTGCCGGACAAAGTGGGCATGCGGGCACGCGTGCGGGGGTGTGTGCGGGGTGTGTGGGGCTGTGCGGGTGTGCGGGGCGTGCATGCATGCATGCGGGGGGTGGGGGCATGGGGGGCATGCGCTTGCATGCACGCGCTTCACCAGGAAATTTTCAAAACAGGACAAAATTGAGATTTTTACTATTTTATTATTTTATTTATTTTATTAAATTTATATTACCGCCCATCTCCCCCAAGGGGGACCTTGGGCGGTGCACAGCAAAATAGAGATTAAAATATATAAAATTACATAAATACAAAATATAAATTCCAAGAAGAATATTAAAATAAGTCACTGGAGGCTTCAAGGGGCCAGCCATCCCCAAGAGGAACTGTTGACGTTTCCCTCCCAGGCAAGACGGCAGAACCAGGTCTTTAAGCCTTTCCAGAAGGCTGGGAGCAAGGACATCAGCCTCAGCTCCGGGGGTAAGATATTCCAAAGGGCGGGCGCCACTGCAGAGAAGGCCCGCTTCCTGGACCCCCGCTAGATGAAACTCTTTAAGCGATGGGGTCCGTAGCAAGCCCTCTCTAGCTGAACGGGTGGGACGGGTCGATGTTCTGGGGATGAGACGGTCCTTCAGGTAACCTGGTCCTATGCCATGTAGGGCTTTAAAGGTGATAACCAACACCTTGAATTGTACCCGGAAGCAAACCGGTACCCAATGCAGCTTGCGTAACAACGGTGTCACATGGGCCGATCTTCTGGCCCCAATAATTGTCCTCGCAGCCGCATTCTGGACCAGTTGAAGCTTCCGGATACTCCTCAGGGGTAGCCCCATGTAGAGCGCATTACAATAGTCTATGTGGGAGATGACGAGGGCATGAGTGACTGTTCGGAAGGCATCTCGGTCCAGGAAAGGGCGTAACTGGTGCACAATCCGAAGTTGTGCAAAGGCCCTCCTGGCCACGACTGCCACCTGCTCTTCCAGCAGGAGTCGTGAGTCCAGGAGAACCCCCAGATTCCGCACAGGCTCTGAATGGGGTAGTGCCACCCCATCTAGAGCCAAAGATGACAACTTCCTAGGACCCCGAGCGGCCATCAATCCACAGCCACTCCATCTTACTAGGGTTCAGTCGAAGCCTTTTGTTCCCCATCCAGGCCCCCACAGCCTCCAGACACTGAGATAGGGTGGCAACTGCATCACTTACTTCACCGGGGATGGAAATATACAGCTGTGTATCATCAGCATATAGATGGTATTTCATCCCGTGGTGATGGATGATCTCACCCAGCGGCTTCATATAGATGTTAAACAGGAGAGGGGAGAGCACCGAACCCTGTGGAACCCCACACAGGAGGGGCCGTGGGTCAGATCTCTCCTCCCCTATCATCACTGATTGGGAACGGCCCTGGAGGAAGGAGGCGAACCACTGCAACACCACACCGCCCACCCCCAACCCCCCTGAGCCGTCCCAAAAGGATACCATGGTCGATGGTATCAAAAGCCGCTGAGAGATCTAAAAGGATAAGGATGGATGCACTACCACCATCCCGTCCTTGCCAGAGATCATCCATAAGCGCGACCAATGCAGTCTCCATCCCATATCCCGGCCCTGAAACCTGACTGAAAGGGGTCTAGATAATCCGTTTCATCCAGAATCCTCTGGAGTTGCGACGCCACCACTTTCTCCACCACCTTCCCTAAAAAGGGAAGGTGGGAGACTGGACGAAAATTGTCCAGAACAGTAGGGTCCAGGGATGGCTTCTTGAGGAGGGGGTGCACCAGGGCCTCCTTAAAGGCTGCTGGAACACCCCCTCCTCCAGAGATGCATTGATCATCGCCTGGACCCAACCATAGGTCACCTCCCGAGCCGATTTTACTAGCCAGGAGGGACATGGATCTAGATAACAAGTGGTGGCCTTCACAATCTGGAGGACTCTGTCCACTTCCTCAGGTCCAACAGGATCGAACTGTTCCCAGATAACAGAGTAAGTACATGTCTCCGTCATCTCCCCAGACCGTGTATCACGCATAGAGTCCAACTTAGAATGAATCTGAGCTATTTTCTCTTGCAGATGCTCAGAAAACTCCTCCCGATCGACCCTGTAAATAGGTCACTGGTTTAGATTGACCTAACAAAGATCTCGTTACCTTAAACAGGGTCGTCGGTTGGCATTCTGCAGAGGCAATAAGAGCGGAGAAATATAGACGTTTCGCCGCTCTTACCGCCACAAGGTAGGCCTTAACAGCGGCTCTAGCTTGTGTCCGATCAGGTTCAGTCCTTGTCTTCCTCCAGCGGCACTCCAGACGTCTCTTAACCCTCTTCAAAACCCTCAACTCCTCCGTAAACCATGGGAGTGATGGGTCGAATGAGGGAAGAGAGGTCGCATAGGCGCGATCCTATCCAGGGCCCCGGCGGCCTCTTTATTCCAGGCTGCTGCCAGGGGCCTCTGCTGGACCGTGCAACAGATCCTCGGGTATACTCCCCAGCTCCCTCTGAAACCTCATAGGGTCCATCAGTCGCCGGGGGTGGACCAATTGAATGGGTCCCGCCTCCCTGCGGAGTGGGGTGGTGCACGAGAGTCTCAGAGTCACCAGGGCGTGGTCTGACCATGACAACGGGGACAGGTCTAACTCTCCCGTCAGATCACTTTGCCATTGCTCAGACAAGAATACCAAGTCTGGAGTGAGGCCACTGTCTCTAGTTGGGTTCCTAATTATCTGAGACAGGCCCATGGCTGCCATGGTAGCCATGAACTCCCGGGCCGCTTCCGAGGCCTGTCCCAGGGACGGCAGATTAAAGTCCCCCAAAACCATAAGTCTGGGGAACTCCACTGCCAGCCTGGAGATGGCCTCCAGCAGCTCAGGCAGGGAGGTTGCTATGCAGCAGGGAGGCTGGTACAGCAGCAATACTCCCAACTGTTCTCGGGAACCCAACTTAAAAAACAGGGTCTCACAACCGGCCACTTGTGGAGCAATGCCCCTGTGAGCCATTAGAGACTCTCGGATGACAACCGCCACCCCACCTCCCCTGCCCCGGTGTCTCGGCGGTTGCCACACCTGAAACCCGGCCGGGCACATTTCCGAGAGGGCAACCCCTCCCTCAGGGCCCAGCCAGGTCTCGGCGATACAAGCCAGGTCTGCCCCCTCCTCTGCAATCAAATCGCATATGAGTGGGGCCTTGTTGTTCACCGACCTGGCATTGAGAAGCAGCAGCCGGAGACCAGGGCCCTCAAGGATCTGTCATCCAGGGCCTGGGAATGAACTTGGAGGGCCGGAACACGCCACCGGTAACAAACACCGGGGGGCATCTTCCCCGATGATGGCCTGCCCTCCAGTTCCCGTTATAACATCCCCGACCCGTCACCACTTTTATCAGTTGGCCCGCCCTACAGCCCCCCGAGCTTCCTAGGTCGGTAGCCTCCACTCCCGGACCCCCCAGAAATCCTGGGTCTCAACATAGGTCCCTTGCACCATACACTCATCCTCTCAAGCACATTCAATCCTAGGCAGTGGAGGGACCCCCCAGTGCACCAGCTCACGCTCTCGGCACTGTTGGGATCCCAACACTCCCCAGCAAACTCTACTAACACTTCTACTATGCACCCCCCTCAACTCCTCTCACTAGTGGAGGAGGGGCATCTCAATCATTCCTACCCCACTGAGAACACTCAGGGAGCACTCAAACACACAAACACTCCTAGCCCCACCCAGTATCTCTCACCTACTGAGGGGCCAGCACTCACACCAAGGGACCCAACCCACTGCCGCTTGCCTGGGAAGGAACCAATGGATCACTCCAAGTTGTTATATTCAAACAAACAGTCCTCTATGATGTTAGTCCTTGTGGCAAACGATGTTAAGGCCAGTCC
>JALMGJ010000164.1:0-66616 GCA_023362775.1 Charina bottae | reverse complement strand
AAATAAAGGAATGGGGAAGCTCAAAAAATGCACCATATGTACACTCTACATTTAGACATATCTATAATATAAATAACACATTGTTCTATTTGTTTCTCTTTTGATTTATACAACTATTTGAGCTGTTTGTGCTGTCTCTGAAAAGAAAATATTTATTTCATAACAAAATATTTCCTTTTTTCTCCCAGGCAAAAATCCAGATTGTTTTCAATGGAGAAATTCATCTGTAATTGAGGTTTTTTTTTTAATATATCACTCACTCATACCCCACATTCTTTCTTCAAGCATGCCAAATAAATTATGCAGAAAATATTTTTGGAGGTATATGTCAAGGATGACAGGTTTACAAGTTTCAAGTAACTTTTACTTTTCCCATGATCATCTTTCTGCTGTAATATGTCAACATATTTCATCTGAGCAATGCTTCAGAATACTTTTCATATATCTTTAAGAAGCTTTTAAAAAGGAAATTATCATGGTTTTAAGGAGGTAAAATAATTCAGGTGAATTGGTAGCCTGCTGCACAACAGTTAGCATTGTTAACTACAGTATTTCTATATTGTTTATTAACCATGCCCAACCATGCCAATCTTGGTCATATTTCAGAAATGGGCGCTTGATACTGAGAGTTAAGGCAAACTGGGTTTCTTTTGGTGAAGTTTTCCATGTCAATTTTGGAAAACAGGAAGTATTTCTGTGGGACGCGGTGGGTCAGCGGGTTAAACCGCTGAGCTGTAGACTGCCGATCAGAAGGTCGGCAGTTTGAATCCCTGCGTAACGAGGTGAGCTCTTGTTGCTAGTCCCAGCTCCTGTCAACCCAACAGTTCGAAAGCTTAGCAAATAGATAAATGGGTACCACCTTAAGTGGGAGAATATGCTAGCGTCCTGTCGGGGGTCGCCCACCGAACGGAGAAGATCTCGTGAATGGCGGCGGAGACGACGGATTCCGAACAGCAACATCCAGGACGTCAGCAGCCGGCTCTGAAGCAAGGTATTCTGTGACATGTAGTCCAGTACCCATGGAAGAGTCGGTTCCCTTACCCCTTCCCTTAGCGCGCGGTTAAACTGTTGTACTATATATATGAATTGTATAAATATATATGAATACGATGTATGTAAGCCGCCTAGAGTCCTCCATTAGGGAGGGGATAGGCGGGGTATAAATACGATAAATAAATAAATAAATAAATAAATAAATAAATTTCTTATATACACAGATTATGATGTCAAAGCACATATGCAAAGTAAAATAGATGCCTCATATCACATCATATATTGGACTGCTGGCAGTTAGTAAAAATGGGTAAGTCTAAGATTTAGGCCTGTAGCCATGTAAACTTCATGGCTTGGATCTGACTGTGCTCCCGCTGAAATAATTAGTCCTTTACTTCAATTATACATACTTTGGACTTTCACACATGGCTGAAGAAGTCAGTTTGTGCTTAGATACCTGATGTCCTCTCCTAGTTCTCTCGTTCTGACTTCCAAAGATTATGTGCAAAGTTCTGACTGGGACCTTCTGTTAGTGAACACCTGCATGGATGTTGTGTTTCCATGCAATCCAGACACACGTGACCTCAGGCGTCCTTTGGGACACAAAAGCAAGTTCTCAGAAGAACTTCATATTCAGACTTCTACACGCAATATGGACAGCTGCGGTTGGAACTAGTGCAAGATATCAAAGACAAGCCTAGGAATGCAGCTCTGCTGTGTACATGATATCTGCTATCTACTTCTTCTCCCTACTGTCTGTTTACTGAGATCCACCTGGCTATTATATGTTATATATACTTTAGTGCTATCCACCTTGCAGAACTTTTCATCTGAGTAAAAGTGTGCATAAAGTCCATGAGAGTTCTTATTAACCCAATCTTACTGATTTCTGAGCTAGCCCAGAAATATGTACATTATCAGTTTATGGTCAAAACTTCAACATCATCTTCTGCAACAAATCCACCTTGTATAGTTGGATTTTATGACTAGTCAATCAAGTCTTGCCTTTAATGGCCAACCAAGGAACTGGGAAACAAACTTCAGGCTAGAAAAGCATATTGGGAGCAGACACAGGTAACATTGGCATCCTTGGGGAACCTCAGGATTGCTCCTCCCTGAAACAGGTGCAGCTACATCCTCCAGGTAGGATGACTCTCCTACACCTCTGCTTATGAAATGGCCATAAGCCACTACTTTGTATTTCGTTAGAACTGTTCTCTCTTGCAAGAGAGGGTGACTCACTTTATGCCGCTTACTTGGCACACAGCCAGGAGCTGGGATTAAAATAAGTCAGCTCAGCAATGCAATTATCATCACTATTAATATTAAGCAGCCTCTGAATGAGTCATCAAGTACTTTTCAAAACTCTCACAATCCTTAATCAAAATGTGGCTATAGCACATTAAGGAGTCGACTGGGGGATGGATAAATAACACTAAAGGTAGGAATAAATCAATATTACCTATTCTGTTTCCTTCAGTAAAACTCATGATTGCAGTTGAACCTCCTTGAAACAAGAAGAATTTGAATGCTGAATTTAAAATATTCCAACATTATAATCAGGAATGTGAGATTTTTTTGTATTAATATAGATTTACTTCATTGGGGCTTCACCATTATATACAGTATGTACACATTACAATATAATGGTATCATCTACCAAAAGCTCTGCAAAGATTATCATAATAAACATTTTCTACTGCTTCTATTTTTATCCTCCTATCTTTCTCCTTTTTTTTTCTCTTGCTGGTCTTCTTTCCTCTGTTCTACAATGAGAGGCTACCCTGTTTGCAGAGCACTTAGATCTACAGGATCCCTTTCCCATTATTTAGACCAGTGTTTCTGAACCTTGGCAACCTGAAGATGGCTGGCTGGATGGGGAATTCTGGGAGTTGAAGTCCACGCACCTTCAAGTTGCCAAGGTTCAGAAACACTGATTTAGACTTTTGTATAAACCTAATAATTGTTCATTATTTTTGTGGAAGGGCAACAGGATTAACCCTTTCTTCTGCAGCTGCTCTATCCCTCCAAATGCCATCTACACAACAGTTGAGACGGGAAAGATCCCACTGGAGCAAATTAGAGTTCCTTTGGGTAAACTTGGTATCAGCTTGAGGGCATGGAACTAATAATTGGGACAGTGCCCAAACTGAAAATAATGAGACTTTATCCAGCCCACAAGCTGTTAAATCCACAGTCCCAGAGCTAAGGAGAAGGTTCTGAATTTAGACATTTATGTAACTTCAGAGCTCGTCTATTCTAATGGAAAAGGACGACCCTGAGACTTATTGATGGAAGATTTAATATTCCTTTCTTCCTTCCAGACAGAAATATATGAAGCTGAAAATGGTTGCATATTCACTGTTGATACTCTCTTGACTGTTTTACAATGGAGCAGAATTGTTGAGGGAAGACATTTTAAATGTTAAAGCTCTCCTTTGGGCCTCTGGAAAGATGATTATTACATGTACATGTACTGAGACTTCCGATTACCAAACCCTTGGGTTGGCTTTGCTCTAAGTTTCCAATTCAGAGAGCGCCATTACAGCTCACTGTTTTTTATGCACTTGTTTCTATACAGGTTGGAAATAGCAACTTATTTTTTAATTATTCTGCAGCAAGATATTGCTTTCTTTTCTTTTTTTCTGGTTTGTTTTGAAGGCAACTAAGATGCCATTTCTGCTTAGATTTCCATCTAAGAATTAGGGGCTATGGAAATATATGGAAACTGAACAGAATACCAAGTAGAAGCACCTTTTTTGAATAATTAAAGCAGCCAGGTCCTTCGTAGGGCTCAAGGGGCTGCTTCAGAAACAGTTCCTGACTGTCTCTGCATGCATGTGGAGGCACCGTTACTTTGCTTCACGGGGAAAAAAGCAAAGCAAAGTGGTTGTGCAACCCAATGCAGGCAGTCTTAAGCAGCTTCTGAAACAGTCCATGTGAGCCTCACAAATAAGGTGTTTTAACAATTCCCCAGTTTGCCCTCCTGTGCATTTCCTGGCATCTCTTTCGAAGTCTTTGCACTATCCTAGGACCTCTGACAGTGATAGAAGTGGACCAAGGGTGCCTCTATTCTTGCTTTGATATCAAACGCCTCGAATATTTTTGGGGGCGGGAGGGTGCCAATAATACAAAGTAAATAAATGAATTATAAATGTGTAAATGTAACTTACTTATGTGTGCATTTATATAAGTGATCTTACATACCTATCAAAAGCCAGGCCAGGAGAAAATAAAAATGCATAAGTAACTACTGATTAAAATAAATTATTTGCAAACTGAGGGACCAGCTTGTAAGGGAGCTTCCATTTACATATAGCAACCGTTCTCTTGGACATATACAAACTACTTTCAAGTACAGTACATACATACAGTATGTACATTCACTTTCTCCTAGCAGGGACAGGAAATAGAAAAATAAAACACGATGGTCATGGCATTAGGATAAGGGTTTGCTACACTGGGGAGGGAAGGATGAACTAGATGACAAGGAAGCGAAGGGAAGAGAGAATTGAACCAGGGAAGGAAAGAAGGAGAGAGAAGCCCCTTTTAGGTGTCAGAACAATGGTTGAATTAATAAGGCAAGTTGCCTTCTAGGCTTCTGGTACAAACCACGAAATGTGCACTGTGACATCAGAATGCAAACCCATTCATACTTGCATCTGATATGGCACACAAGAATATAAATGACATGTTTGTGTAATGATATTGCAATGCATATTTTGCATGCTCCCTATTGCCCTTAATGTGGACACCCATGGGAGTCCCCAAATGTAAACAGCCTCCATACTTTTTACTGGAGATATCTGCAGTCATTTGCACTCCCTACTCACTTATTTGTTTCAACTGTGTCTTTGATTTTTTTTCTGGGAATGTAGCAATTTCTACCTTCCCATTCACAAGTATTACTTGTGAAAAAAGTTCTTTTCTGATCTGGAAAATACCATACAATATGTTCAAGGCATGGCACAGACTCATTTTTTCTTTTAAAAAAAATCCCTCCATGAAGCTGGTTGCAACTATTTGGACACCTCATCCTATATTTTGTGTAATCCTGTATATCATGTAGAAAGCATGGCCTGCCTTAACAGATTTTCTTAGATTTTTGGCCATTTCTGCTCTTTGAATCCTCAAATTGTACTCCACTGTTTAAAAAAATAATTTAGGGATCAGATCCAAGATATCTTAAAGAACATGATGAAGAGCAATGCATCATCATTAATTTCTGCTGTTGTCATGAATCATCTGAAGATTTACATAACACTGTCACAATAAATTCTTTCTGTGGTCTGAGACTGCTTAGGCAAAAAAGCACCTGATGTTTTTAAAGTAGAACATGATTCTTAATTGTTCTGAATGCAACGGATTAAGGGTCAGTCAGGAAATGACACCAAACATATCATTTGCACCATACTAATAACTTAAGAAGTTAGTATCAGATCAGCGAGTGATAGATTTTTCGTCAGGATCACAGTGCAGGAAAGCAAAGTCCAATAATCTCTATTCAGACTGAACACACACCACTATCATAGGAGCTTCTATTCCAGCTAATAATGAATGATGAGATGGAGAATTTTCATTTCAATCAAGAAAGAGGATGAAAGTGTTAAAGCTCCTAATTCCTGCCCATTTCACAGAGGATTTTACAGTACTTTCATCTTCTTCCCAACAAGTACTTTTGTATCTGTAGATTTAAAAAAAAAATGAGGGACTTTCAGCCATCTTCAAATTATTATCCATACACCTCAGTATTGTGCAAATCATTGCCCTCTGGGATGTTACTGTAACCTCAAATGGCTTGTGCCAGCTAGGGGTTATAGGAGCACAATTAGGAGCCACCACGTTGGAGAACACTGATGTACATTACGAAATATATTACAAGGGCTTGACCATATGTCCAAATTGCTTTAAGTGTCAATGAATGTTCTGTTCATTGAATAACCCATTGCTTAACCAAGTAGGAAAGGATTATAAGTGCATCTGCTTATAAAAGTATTTATTAAATGACCAATTGCTTACTGACATGAGGTGAGCAAGTAAAATACACATGTTGTTATTTTTTTTCCTACAACATAAATCCTGAAAAGCCCACAATCATTTTGTTCAGCAAAGCAGAATAGAATAAAATGCAAGCATGAAGTCTGTTAGCCGGTGAGAAGCAAATACCCTGTCATTACTGTGCATGTTGTAAAAATGTTGAAATGAAGGGAGAGAGAGAAAGAGAGATGGAGAGAGAATTTCACGTGATACGAGGCAGGATGGGAAACAGTGTTTTATGAGACTTTTTGGCAATCTACCCTTGTGATTAATGGCATCTCAGTAGAGTAAATGCAACATCATGGGTGATTTATGTAATAGGAATTATCATTCATAGCATATGCATAACAAAGTTAATTTCCGAGAATATTCTAGATCAAATTTGATTTTTTCCCCCCAAATAGTATTGAAGTCTTTATTTTAAATTTACAAAGTAGTTACTAGTCATTAATCATAGAAAGGAAGAGACTATAATATTCAGTATTATCCTATTTCCACTGCTCTAACATTTTGGCTTCCAGATGGGAGAGTGCCACTCACCATATCTGCAGGGCATCAGGTTGGGAAAGCAGTCCTACAGCCCTGCTCATACATGGGCATCCGTGGGTGGGGGTGGGGAGGGGGCAGGCTAGGAAGTCAATTATCAAAAAGTGCATTTGCAACATTGTAACACAAACTTTCTTCTTTTTTTCCCTTTGTGTTACAATGTCGCATCACAATGTCACAATACCCAATTATTCTGTCAAAAATGCCAGATTCAACAGCTGCCTCTGTATTCACACAACATGCTTAATCCAATCAGTTTCTGTGAACTAAAAGCCAGTCACAATTCCTTATTGGTGCTGTTGGCATATGTTTGCTCCCTCTAAGTTTGTTCATACTCAGGCAGATTACAATAATATCCCATAACTATCTTATGCATTTAGAGATACATTAAAATAGAGAAACATCTGTTGGGTGCAGCTAAATCAGACTGTTGAGAGAGACCTACAGGCCACTCAAACCAATATCTTGTCCTAAGGCAAGATTGTCTACCTTACATTGTATTATAACATGCAAGAGACATTTGTGACATTACAGTTGAAGGACAGGTTGTGTCCCTTTGAACTAAACAAGTTAAAACCCTAAGGAAGTTTTATAAAATGTAGTGCTATATGGAAGCAGACCAAAAGCCCTTCTGCTGAACTCTAATGGGCTTCTCTATATGCATCCAAGATGGACCCTCAGTGAAGAGCTAATAGCTTTCGGATGCACACGGCCGATCTTCATCACTAAAGTATATTATCCCCAAGAAGGTGTCATTTGTATTTATGGAGTCCTGTCACCACTCAACCCTGCAGTTCCATTTTTTCTTGTCTGCTGGTAAATTTCACTTTAACTTTTTAATCAATCTTCAAGATGCTGACCTTCATGTCTGAGGTATATGTAGACTCATTGTAAACAAAACAGAAATTTAAATATGGATTGAAAACCACAGATAATCCCTTTGGTCTTTGTTTTTGTTCATGAATTTGTAGTGAATGAGAGTGGAGGTCAAAGGGATTTGTGAATCTGTTCAAAGTAAACAGACAATTTAATGCCTCGTGGACAAATCTCACAGACAATTAGTTAAGACTTGTCCGACTTTAAGATAAAACAGCATAAAAGCTTTAAAATAGACGTATAGCTGTTGGGTGCAGCTAAATCAGACTGTTGAGAGAGACCTACAGGCCATTCAAGCCAAAATCCTGTCCTAAGGCAAGATTGTCTACCTGACCGACTCTAGGGGCTGGTGCTCATCTCCGTTTGTTAGCCGAAGAGCCAGCGTTGTCCGAAGATGCTTCTTTTGTTGTTTTATAAAATTTGTGATCAGTGTTATGGAAACATATTGAGACAAGCTTGCAATAAAAACGTTGCTTTATTTAAAACAAAAGAACAGGAACAAACCTTGAATCTTCTTTAGCCAAAGAAGCATGGTTGATTAACATAGCTACTTATATTTAGATAGCAGAGCAGAGTGCAGAAAACAAAAGGCATTTACATTTTAAACCTTTACTTGACCAGCACCTGAATGGACAGGATTTAGCATGTGACCAAAACACCTAGGCAACAGATTCCCAACATGGGCAAAGCTCTAACAGCTAATTCTGATTGGTCAGAACTCTCAGACTGGCTGGCTCCAAGGCAAATTAACATTCCTGAGGAAAGGGGGGTGAACATGTGCTCCCTCTTGAAACTCACAGGAAAAATGTTTTGAGGCCTGGCTTTTTTAAAAACTCAGCCTCATATTCTACAGACATAAAAAATATATATGCAACACTCCCCTTTTTTTATGACTAGAAAGAATATGGAAACAAACCCAGCTTGGTAATTAACTCATTGTGCCTACTGGCAACTAGAGGCTTGGTTAAGATATCAGCCAACATTAATTTAGTATCACAGTATTTCAAAATAACCTTTTTCTTGGCTAGAAAATCTTTAACAAGATGAAAACGCACATCAATGTGCTTAGTGCGATTTCTGGTACTTTCAGATAAAGCTAAATGAAGACAGGCTTGGTTGTCTTCATGAATTGTTACAGGCTGGCTTAAAATGACTCCAATGTCTTGCAACAATTGTGTAAACCAAATTACTTCATTGCACAGTTGTGCTAAAGCATAAAATTTGGCTTCAGCTGTGCTAATGGCTACTACAGTCTGCTTTCTCGAAAACCATGCAATAGTGGACTTTGCAAATTGAATTACACTCCCAGAAGTAGACTTTCTATCACTGAGATCTCCAGCCCAATCTGAATCACACCAGCATTCTAACTTTTCTTCTGTGTCTGTAGCAGACAACCTTAAGCAAAAATCTTTGGTGCCTTGTAAATAACGAAACAGCCTTTTTAACCCAGACTTTGCAGCAGATGTGGGATTTTCCACAAACCTGCTCAAAATGGACACACTGTTAGAAATGTCTGGACGGCTATTGTTTGCAATGTAAAGAAGACTACCAATGGCTGATCTGAAACTATCTCCTTCAGATAACTCACCATCCCCCTTCTCCCCCTCCTCTTTTAGAAACTCGGGAAGCATGGGGGAGGAGACAGACTTACAGTCTTGCATTTTAAAATCCTCCAGCAGTTTCTTAATTTTACTGCTCTGACTTATAAGAAAACTGCCATCTTTTTCCCTCTGAATTTCTAATCCTAAGTAATTGTTGACTGCTCCAAGACATTTCAATGTGAAATTGTTTTTCATACAAACCTCAAAAGCATGCTTCTGTTCATCAGATGAAGTGAGCAGCAACAAATCATCAACATACAAGCACAAGTACACTACACCTTGCTTATCATTTTTTACATACACACAAGGATCAGCAATTCCCTTCTGAAACCCAAATTTTTGCAAAATATTATCCATCTTTATATTCCAACAACGCGCGGCTTGTTTCAATCCATAGATGGATTTCTGCAATTCACACACAATATGTTTTTCTTTTTCATAACCAGGAGGTTGTTGCATAAACAATTTTTCCTCCAAATCACCATACAGAAAAGCAGTTTGAATATCATAGTGATAAACAGACAGTTTCTTCATGGCAGCAACCTTTAACAGCAACCTGATAGATTCAGCTTTTGTCACTGGAGCAAAAGTTTTGTCATAATCCACATTTTTTCTTTGAGCAAAACCTTTTGCTACCAACCTTGCTTTGTACTTCTGAATTTTACCATCAGAATCTTTTTTCACTTTGAACACCCACCTACAACCTAAAATCTTCTGATTGGGAGGCAAATTTACCAATTTCCAAGTTTTATTTTCCTTTAAGGAATCCAACTCTTGCTGCATGGCTTCATGCCAACACTTAGCTATTTCAGCTGGCATTTCTTTAATTTCTTCCAGAGACTCAGGCTCTGTGTGAATGTGAAAAGCCTTCACAACATCTACTTGATAACGATCAGGTGGAACTCCCTTATTAATCCTTTCAGACCTGCGAGGTAGGACAGGACTTACACTCTGATTCCCACCATTGTCCTCAGAAACCTCTGACTTTCCAGACAAGTCAGCTTCCTGCTCATTGCTTTCACTAGGTGATTCCTGCAAATCACCATCAGCAAAACTTTGCTGCTCCCTCATGGATAAATCAACTGAAGAACTAGAGTTTATTTTATCCCAATTCTGCTCAGCAAAAGAAGCACTTTTACTAATTATCAGTTGATTATCCAGTATGAACCTGTAGCTCCTCTGACTTTGTTCATACCCTACAAAGATTGCTTTCTTTGTTCTGGAAGCCCCCTTGCGCCTCAGCTGTTTGGGAATGTGGACCCAAGCTGTGCTTCCAAACACTCGGAGGTGGTTTACTTTAGGCTTCACACCATAGAACAAATGAAAAGGCACATCCTGAATTGCACTGCTAAACAGCCTGTTCTGAACATAACACGCTGTAGAAACAGCTTCTCCCCAATACCTAAAAGGTAAACTAGCATCCTTCAGCAAACACATCATTGCTTCCTGCAATGTTCTGCCTTTTCTCTCTGCAACAGAATTCTGTTCTGGAGTGTAAGGGTTAGCTAAAATGTGTTCTATCCCTTTTTCTAACAAAAAGCTTTTAAACTTTGAGGATAGATACTCCCCACCTCTGTCTGATTGCAAAGCAGACACTGGCCTTGGGAATTTTCCATTCGCCCAAGCCACAAAAGCCTTAAATTTATCAAAGACCTCATCTTTGTGTTTCAACAAATAAATGAATGTGTACCTGGAAAAATCATCTATGAAGGTCAAAATGTACCTTGCTCCCCCAAGACTAGGAGAAAAGGGGCCTATAACATCAGAATGAATGATCTCTAGAGGCCTAGAGGTGGACCTATCAGAAAACTTCTTCACAGGAGCTCTTGTAGTTTTATTCTCCTTGCAAACTGAGCAATCCAGATACGTAGCACAAGGTTTCAATTTTAAATCAGCAGAATAACTAGGCATTTGAGATATCTACTTAAAATTAGCATGAGCAAACCTCCTATGTAATAAATGGATGCATTGATCGTGTATGGGAGTATTCCCAAACACAGCTTTAGCAGTTTGCTGCTTTTCAGCCTTTTGTACAATGTACAGAGAATCTTTCTGCAAACACTTTGCAACCACTTTGCCACCCTTCCTAATTTCACAACCCTCTTTCTTAAAAGTTATAACATAACCTGAGGCAACTAGCTGCCCCACAGACAAGAGATTGCTTTGAAAATTAGGCACAAACAAAACATTTTGAACAGTTTCCCCCAAACATGGAAGATTGATCTCACCTTCACCCACGATCTTGGATACAGATCCATCTGCTAAGGAAAATTTTTGTTTGTTAGTTTTAGACAAAGACAGAAAAGAATTTTCATCGTTACATATGTGAGCATTTGAACCACTGTCCAGAACCCACAAATCTTTATTATCAGAGTTCTCAACAACTTTTGCATGAAGAATCTTCTTTCTAGAAGTTTCTTCTTTCTTCTTAGAAGTCTTCTTGCTTTTAAACTGGACACAATCCTTCTGGAGATGAGCAAGGGATCCACAGGTAAAGCATCACCTGGTGGATAAAGCAGCTTGGAATTCAAAGCTCTTCCGCTCCCTCTGCTGGCCACGAGAAGACTTTATTGTAGAAATGGAGGCAGTTTTTTCTTGGTGCTTCTCCCACTCAGCAAGCAGCCGGGTAGTCACGAACGATGGAGTTAAATCAGCTTCTGGGATTCCCTCCATGGAGCAAATTAAAGTGTCCCAGGACTCATTCAACAAAGACAGCATTATATAAGCTTTCATAAGGGGGGTAAATTCCATCCCACGCTCTTGTAACTCCACAAAGTAGTTTTGCAGCTTATGAAGATGCTCTGGCAAATTTCCATTCTCAGGCAAGTGAGCCTTGTACAGTTTTTTGGTTAAAATAACCTTGCTGCCTGGACTAGTTTTCACATATAAATCACGTAAATAGTCCCATAAGTCTTTGGAAGTTTCTTTGCCTCTCACGTGAATAAGCTGATCATCCTGAACAGCCAAAAATAATGCTTTGCATTTCTCATCTTTCCTCAACCAGGCTTGATCTGGATTCTGAGGAATTCATTCAGAAATTGCAGACCATAAATTTTCTCTCCTCAAGAAACTTTCCATTTTCAAAGACCAGTTCAAATAATTAGTATTAGAAAGCTTTTCCAGGGGCATACCTTGAAAACTTGAAGCTGCAGCAGCCGCCATTGCTTCTTCTCTCCCCTGTTGTAGTAATCCAAACACGAGGCTTGCACAAGGCTTGAAACACCGCCTCCAATTGAAACTTCTTGCAACTGCCAGCAAGTTTCAAAAAACAAAGGAAGCCTCTTCAAATGCAAATTAAACAGTTCAGCTTTCCTTTCTCATGTTTCTATAAGTTTTGTCTCTGATACAGAAGCAGTTCCTGGGCCCATAACCTTTTGTTGTTTTATAAAATTTGTGATCAGAGTTATGGAAACATATTGAGACAAGCTTGCAATAAAAACGTTGCTTTATTTAAAACAAAAGAACAGGAACAAACCTTGAATCTTCTTTAGCCAAAGAAGCATGGTTGATTAACATAGCTATTTACATTTAGATAGCAGAGCAGAGTGCAGAAAACAAAAGGCATTTACATTTTAAACCTTTACTTGACCAGCACCTGAATGGACAGGATTTAGCATGTGACCAAAACACCTAGGCAACAGATTCCCAATATGGGCAAAGCTCTAACAGCTAATTCTGATTGGTCAGAACTCTCAGACTGGCTGGCTCCAAGGCAAATTAACATTCCTGAGGAAAGGGGGGTGAACATGTGCTCCCTCTTGAAACTCACAGGAAAAATGTTTTGAGGCCTGGCTTTTTTTAAAACTCAGCCTCATATTCTATAGACATAAAAAAAAAATATGCAACAGCTTCTATGGTCACGTGGCCGGCATGACACGCACGGAATGCTGTTACCTTCTCACTGAAGTGGTACCTATTTATCTACTTGCATGCTTTCAAATTGCTAGGTTGGCAAGAGCTGGGGCGAGTGTGGGAGCTCACTCCGTCACGCAGGGCTAGGGATTCGAACCTCTGAACTTGCGATCTTCTGATTGACAAGCCTGGCGTCTTAACCACTGAGCCATCGTGCCCCCTACTGTGTCTACCTACTAGCTCAGAACAAATCAATCAATGTACCTCTGACAACATGCAACACAGGATAGAATGCATAAGGATGTATACATGTCTACATAGCAATGTCTATATAAATAATAGAATAAATAAAGCAACAAACTACAAGGACAATAGACCCCCCATGCCCAGCACTGTTTATTAGAATGGAAGAGGTCTTTCCCAATTGAATGTGATGTTCTGATTGATTTTCAAAAAAAAAAAAGGACAGACATCTGTTAGAAGCCATGATGACACCAAGTATGTGTTCACATCAACATGCAATTGAAATGACATGACTCTGTAATTTTTATCAATAATTTGTGTCATTTGCATGATGCCATGACACACATGATGTCACTTCTCCACTTGGCCGCCTTGCAAATGTCCATAGTAGCAGGTTATGTTTAGTTTTATTAAAACTCAGAAACAAAAATAAAGGATATGAGACAAATCATGTATCTAGTCACAACAAAAGCATGTTTGTTGAGGCAAAGTCATTCATTACCAGCAAAATAGCTTCAGTTGTAACATTTCTTAAATCTCCATCAGAAAATACTAAATATTGTAAAATAGATTTTTAAAAATCCCTTCTAATGCAAAACGGGGACTGCAATATCAATACTTTCATTAAAAGTATCTAACTATATCCTGAATTCAAAGTGATTGTGATTATTCTAGATTTATTTATTTATTTATTTATTTATTTATTTATTTATTTATTTATTTATTTATTTATGTATTAGATTTGAAGACTGTCCAACTCCCAAAAGACTGAGCAATAACCATAGGAGTTTCTGGTTGTAAGTAACACTTGCACTCTGTTCCCTCCAAAGTACAATAATAAAGAAAATATTCACATATATCTAAAGAGATCCTAATTGGAAATTGTCTGATACTTCTTAGATTTTCTGCACGTGGGGAAACATTAAAAACATAATCAGATTAAAATCTGTATGTCTTCATTCAACATTTGTCATAGAAGACACATTTTGTGTAGAAAACCTAAATGTTGAAACTGGAATTTCAAATCATGATTCACTAATTTTCACACTAACATTTAAGAACATATTTTATAATAGGCAAAACATGACATTAAAGTCCTTACACTATGTACTTGATCTCAGTTTATCCCTTTGCCTTTTTTATCAACTTCATTTCTCTACATTAATATTTTCTTCCTAGTGTTTCCAAGTTTTGTAAACGTCATGCTTTGAAATTATTTTCAGATACATTTCAGAAATTACCTTGATACAACACAAGTATACTTTTTCAGGCTGATAGGCTATTTGGTATATGAAATGTAATATTGTACTTTAAGCCATGTAAGGAAGCTGATGCAGTCCTTTGAAGTAAATGGGGGTCACTACCTATGTATATTTTAGTTTGATTTATCAATGTGCCAGATGCTTTCACATCATTTGCTAGCAACGCATGTCTGCTATTTTCATAAGCCAACAGGGCGGTCATAGCATGAGGAAACAAATGGACAAAAATTAGATATTTATACTGCAGCAATGAGAAAGTTGATAAATACTTATTTTGATATCCTAGAATCTTCTCCTTAAGAGGCAGGGTGCATAAATAAAAATAATTCAGCCAAATACAAAATTGTGGCTGAGTCAAAACTGATAAGTGAATTCAGCACTGCATTACTTGACCTGAATAAAATACATAGACCTCCAGATACACCTCTAACAGAGAACGATAGTCCCCATGTAGCAATTTTTATTCTTCCTCATGCAGGATGAACTTTTTCAGTACCAGCTGAATTATTTCTTTTAGTATTCTCCTGGTAGCTGGTTGAAATGTATATACATGAAATGTATATACACATCTGTAGGATAGTTTAAATGAAACTCTAGTAACACATCTCACTCTGACTATGTCCAGGTATCACATTTCTTGCATTTTGTTGATCTTTGAACATCTTGTTTAAAATGTTCTTATTTATCTATCTATTGCAAGAGATATAGTCTAAAGAGTGCTAAGTCATAGCATCCTAAAATTGATAGAACATTAAATTAACTGGTCTTCATGGTGCTACAAGACATAGTATCCATTTTACTGTGAAGTGAAGTCAAGTTTTGTTGTTTATTCATTCAGTCGCTTCCGACTCTTCGTGACTTCATGGACCAGCCCACGCCAGAGCTTCCTATTGGCCGTCACCATCCCCAGCTCCCCCATGGTTGAGTCTGTCACCTCCAGAATATCATCCATCCATCTTGCCCTTGGTCGGCCCCTCTTCCTTTTGCCTTCCACTTTCCCTAGCATCAGCATCTCCTCCAGTAGTCTTTGCACCTAGAAATACAAAGTCTGTCACTGCCTCCACTTTTTCTCCCTCTATTTGCCAGTTATCAATCAAGCTAGTTGCCATAATCTTGGTTTTTTTGAGGTCTAACTGCAACCCAGCTTTTGCACTTTCTTCTTTCACCTTCGTCACACGGCTCCTCAGCTCCTCCTCGCTTTCAGCCATCAAAGTGGTATCATCTGCATATCTGAGATTGTTAATGTTTCTTGCAGCGATTTTAACTCCAGCCTTGGATTCCTCAAGCCCAGCACGTCACGTGATGTGTTCTGCATACAGGTTGAACAGGTAGGGTGAGAGTATACAACCCTGCCGTACTCCTTTCCCAATCTTAAACCAGTCCGTTGTTCCGTGGTCTGTTCTTACCGTTGTTACTTGGTCATTATACAGATTCCTCAGGAGGCAGACAAGATGACTTGTTATCCCCATACCACCAAGAACTTGCCACAATTTGTTATGATCCACACAGTCAAAGGTTTAGAATAGTCAATTAAACAGAAATAGATGTTTTTCTGAAACTCCCTGGCTTTCTCCACTGTTTGATAGTTTGAACATTCTTTAGTGTTTCCCTTTTTTGGTATGGGGATATAAGTTGATTTTTTCCAATCTGATGGCCATTCTTGTGTTTTCCAAATTTGCTGGCATATGGCATGCATCACCTTGACAGCATCATCTTGCAAGATTTTAAACAGTTCAGCTGGGATACCGTCGTCTCCTGCTGCCTTGTTATTAGCAATGCTTCTTTAAGGCCCATTCAACCTCACTCTTCAGGATGTCTGGCTCTAACTCAATGACCACACCATCAAAGCTATCCATGATATTATTATCCTTCCTATACAGATCTTCCGTATATTCTTGCCACTTTTTATTGATCTCTTCTGCTTCTGTTAGGTCCTTGACATCTTTGTTTTTGATCATACCCATTTTTGCCTGGAATTTACCTCCGATGTTTCTAATTTTCTGGAAGAGGTCTCTTGTCCTTCCTATTCTATTATCTTCTTCCACTTCTGCACATTGCTTGTTTAAAAATAATTCCTTATCTCTTCTGGCTAACCTCTGGAATTTTGCATTTAATTGGGCATATCTCTGTTGTCTTTTGCTTTCCTTCTTTCTTGGGCTACTTCCAGTGTCTCAGCAGACAGCCATCTTGCCTTCTTGGTTTTCTTTTTCTTTGGGACGTTTTTGTTGCCGCCTCCTGAACAATGTTGCGAACTTCTGTCCACAGTTCTTGCGGGACCCTATCTACTAAATCTAGTCCCTTAAATCTATTCTTCACCTCCGCTGCAAATTCATTAGGAATATTAGTGAGCTCATATCTAACTGATCTGTAGGAATCTTAAATAAGTTCTATGGACAATGAAGGATGTTATTCAATTGTCCTTCAGGTGTGGACAAAGTCTGAATCTTGAGGAAAGTTAGAGTAATTCAGAACAAACTATCCACAAAAAATGGGTTGAAAGATCTTTCACGTGGGACCAGAAGGACTGGGAGATCTGTCCTAAAGTTGGAGTGACTGTGGTAATCACACTACCATTGGTCACCACAATCACAGTGATTCTTGAAATTCAATCACTACTGATTACCTCAATTACAACATATTGGATTTACTTTATTTATTGTTTATTACTTGGCCGTACATGCTGCTTCAGGCTCCTGGCTCTAAATTGCTCACAAGAGCCCAATACAGTAATTAAGTTTAAAACATAATCCAATTTAAAACAAGATTAGGTGGTGAGATCATGGTGTCAGGGCTTGATGGGGATGGATTGGGCAGTGTAGGCCAGCTAAAGGCCTCAGACAAATTGCAGACATCTCAGATTGTTGGAAACTGCAGAATCAATGGTAAAATAAATGGTAAAGTAAATATGAGTGTGTATATGTATGTGTGCATATGTGTAAGGCACTCCATCCACTATCTGTAATCTCCTTGCTCTAGAGTAACTCACAGACGCCTGAGTTCTTAGAAGCAGGAAGTTTTATTACAGGATACAGAAGCTAGTGCGAACAAAGACTTGAATGGGTGAAATAGATACAGTGGTTACATTTAAGCATTCCCTCCCCCCCAAGGTTCTTTGTTTGGAGACACGTGTAATCGTGTCTTCCGAGACGCATCATCATCCGTTGGCGAGGATGTGTATTCGCGGTCATCAGCCATGTGCGAACTGGTCTACTCGGCCGGCGTCAGTGACATGTCAGTTTCAGCTCCCCGGAGTGCGCATATCCGTCTAGCGCTTTGGCAGAGATCTGCCGATCTCTGACATGCTCCCGGCCCAAGATGCTCCCCCCCCCCTCCTGTGGTACGAGTTTCGGTACTCCCCTTATTACTAAACATTTTCAAAACAGTTCCTGTAAGGAGAGAGCAGACATTAATTTAGTATCTTGTCTAGTCCAAGTGTTTGCGTCAATGCGGTTTGTCCGGGAATTCCCTGTGAAAAGCTTTCACGAGTTTGGGAGCCCGTGTGTGTTTTGCACTGACCCATTCCTTGTCTCCAATTGGTAGGTGTTGCCACTTCACTAGGTACTGTAACTGCCCCTTATGTCTTCTGGAATCCAGAATTCTATCAATCTCGAAATGTGGTTCGCCCTCCACCAACAATGGGGGGGGTTCCACTGGTTCAGGGTGCCAGTGTTGTGAGCTGTGGTATTGTTTCAACAAACTGATGTGAAACACAGGATGCACCTTTCTTAGCGCTTTTGGCAATTGTAATTTTGCCGCTACTGGGTTGATGACCTCAATGATTGGGAATGGGCCTATGAATTTTGGTGCCAATTTCCGTGATGGTTGTGTTGCCCGCAGATTTTTCGTTGACAAGTACACCTTGTCTCCTACTCTTAAGTCCCATTCTTCCCCCCTCTTGCGATCGGCATATTTTTTGTAACTAGCTTTGGCTTCCTGCAATGTTTGTACCATGACTGGCCAATTGCTGCTTACTTTTCCTATCCATTCGTCCGCTTTTAGAGGTTGTGGCAGTTCTGTGTTGTGTGACATGGCCAATTCGGGGATAGTTATAAAGTCCTGCCCTGTAGCGACTTTGAATGGCGAAAACCCCGTGCTTTGGTGTACCGCGTTATTATAAGCAACCTCTGCGAACGGCAACAGTTCCGCCCAATCGTTCTGTTGGTAGTTAGTGTAACATCTAAGGTACTGCTCCAGTGTAGCGTTCAACCGTTCGCTCGCACCATCCGTGCAAGGATGGAACGCACTACTGAGCCCCTGTGCCGCTCCAATTAACTTCAAAAAAGCCCGCCAAAAGTTGGAAGTAAACGTGCTGCCGCGATCACTGATTATGCGTTCCGGCGTTCCATGGGCTCTATAGATGTGTTGTATGAACAGTCTAGCTAGTTTTTGGGCATTCGGTATTCCTTTGCATGCAATGAAGTGTGCCTGCTTGGAGAATAAATCCGTGACTACCCAAATTGCCGTGTTCTTTTTACTCACCGGCAAATCTACTATGAAGTCCATGGCGATTTGCTTCCATGGTTGTGAGGGGTTTGCTACTTCCTGCAGTTTCCCTGTGGGTTTCCCTATTTTCCTTTTGGCCATTGCACACACTGGGCATGAGCGCACATAGTCTTTAACGTCAGTGCGCAAGGATGGCCACCAGAATTTGCGTCGGATTAAGTGTAGTGTTTTTACGAAACCAAAATGCCCTGCCGTTTTGTGATCATGATGCATGGTCAAGACCTTTTGCCTTAAGGGCTCAGGGACGTAGGCTTTGTTGTCCTTCCACCCCACTCCATCCTTCTCCACTAGGTTCTGTTTGTTCTCCCCCCACCAGGTGTCCGTTACTGTTGCCGCCCGCAGTTCGGCTGTCCACGGGTCGCTTTCAGCCGCGCGCTTCGCGCTGCTGCGGGTGATTGCCATGTTGCCTTCCCCCCTCCCTTCTGTTATTGTTGAGTTCTGTGCCTCTACTGGTTGGGAGGGGATGAGGGATTCAATGACCTCCTCCATTTTGCTCTCATGTTGCGGCAAGCGTGATAATGCGTCTGCCAAGTAGTTTTTCCCCCCAGGAAAATATTTCAACGTGAAGTTGAATCTGCTAAAGAATTCTGCCCACCTGAGGTGCTTAGGGTTCAACTTCCTGGGTGATTTGAGAGCTTCCAAATTTTTATGGTCCGTCCACACTTGGAACGGCTCTGCTGTGCCTTCTAAGAGATGTCGCCACGTGCTTAAGGCATGTTTGACAGCGAAAGCTTCTTTTTCCCAAATATGCCATCTTTTCTCCGTCAGGTTAAATTTTCGGGAAATGTAAGCGCATGGTCTTAGTTTCCCCGTGTCATCTGCCTGCAAGAGTATAGCCCCCACTGCGCTAATTGATGCATCTGTGTGTATCACAAATGGTTTATCAGCTTCTGGGTGCTTGAGTATGGGTTCTCTTGTGAACATTTCTTTTAGGCTATCAAACGCAGCCTGGCATTCCTGCGTCCACACAAGTTTCGTGCTCGGTGGTGGGGCTTTTGCGTTTGCTCCCTTGCCTTTTGTCTTTAATAGGTCAGTCAGGGGCAGTGCGATTTGCGCGAAATTCTGAATAAATTGCCTATAGAACCCCGCAAAACCGAGGAACGCTTGCAGCTGTCTGCGCGTACGGGGGGGCTGCCAGCCCAGGACCGCTTTGACTTTTTCGGGGTCCATCTCGATGCCCTCATGTGAAATGCGATACCCCAAGAAGTCTAACTGTTCCCTGTGAAATTCACATTTCTCGAGTTTTACATAAAGCTTTGCCTCGAGTAATTTCTCAAGCACCCTCTTAACTAAATCCATGTGTTCTTCCAAATTCTCAGAAAGTGTCTCAGAGAGAGAGAGAGAGATTACCTATAACAAGTCATGCTACACTCAAAAAGTAACAATGTCTTGAGAAATACCAGGTCACTATTGCCAGAAGTGTCAACATGGAGATGAATATCATGTTCACTTCCTTCCTTACTTTAGTTCCACTCTCTAGAGCCCTGGAGCCTTACTGTTTTCATGGTCTTGTTTTGGAGGATGCATTTACAGAGCTCCTCTAAAAGAGCATCTAAAGAAGTCCTTGAAGAAGAAAAAGGGGTGGAAACAGAGGCCTGGCTGTAAGCCAGGCTCCAAACACTACAGGGAGAAGGGAGCTCCATTTTTTCTACAAAACAAGTCAGACAACTGACAGGCTACACTGATTGCTTCACAGTGTTAGAGTTTGAAGTGGGTCAGATAGTCTTCATGCAACTCAAGTTTTAAATATAATTTTGTTATTTTATTTGAATTTTCTTGTAAGCTGCATGTGTATTACTTTTATGGAAGAGCAGGATATAAATTAATAAGTAGAGAACTACATAAATAGATTGGATTTGGATGAGACTGAGAGTTCTGGTCCCGCCTGAAAGCCGGCTGGGTGACCTTGGGCCAGTCACTCTCTCTCAGCCCAACTCACCTCACAGGGTTGTTGTTGTTGTGGGGAAAACAGGAGGAGGAAGGGAATATTAGGTCTGTCCTCCCCCCTTGTGTTATTTATAAAAATAATAAAGACAGGATAAAAAAATGTAAAAAAAATGTAAAACTCCTCTGCCAATCCTAGGGGGAAAAAAAGAACAAAAGCATCCTAATCCTGCTTGCTTAGCATCCAGTCTTTTCCCTGTCAAATGTTAATGGTTAGAGAGTGAAAGATTGTCCACCCCCAATTTTAGATTGTTCAGTCCTACCCTACATTATATCCTCAGAGTCTCACCACCTACAGAGCACTTGCAGCTGAAGGCGATTTTAAAACACTGGGATGTCCCCTCCCACATCACATCTGTTTTGGCCTTAAGTTAAATTATGTGTGCTTCCTTTAAATTCAAATGGAATGATCTTCCTGCTAGATGTGGTTCTTGGAACGTTCTTT
This sequence comes from Charina bottae, assembly GCA_023362775.1. Taxonomy (NCBI): domain Eukaryota; kingdom Metazoa; phylum Chordata; class Lepidosauria; order Squamata; family Charinaidae; genus Charina; species Charina bottae. Next base: position 45,314 of record JALMGJ010000164.1, on the reverse strand, counting down.
CACTAAAGGGTTTCTGCTGATCTTCTGTTGGTTCTTCTAATCTTAGCCTGCACAGAAAAAAGGTTTTCCTTTTTGAGACAGCCCTCATAACCATGGCTACAACTGTAAATCAAAGCATAGCTAAGTAGGGCTTCATTTAATCTAAATCCATATGGAACAGGAGAGCCAATAGTTTTGACCACATCGATAAACAATGATGAAATGTGGTTGACTTATCAAACTGTCCTGTCAACGCTGAGAAGAAAGAGTAAAGCATAGTCTCTGGTGTCTCCTTTGTTCTACTGCCAGAATACAGCCTATTCATTGAGCAGCAAGCTTCTGAGTACCCAATGATCAATCTCTATGGGTAGACCTTGGCTCAACAGACTTTCTTCATGGGAGATCTTGGTCCAAGTAATCCTAGAAAAGCAGAAATAAAACTATAGCAGTTTTATGTAGCTGTTTGGAATGTTCCTACTAATATGTTCCATTACTTGCATCTGACTCTTGAAATATTCATGTCCAACAGATCTTGGTGTTTCATGTGGAAATTACTAAATAGAAGATGGCATCTTCAGCCTTTGTGGTGCAAAACCTACAGTTTCAAAGTAGGCTTAATTTTGAAATGTTCCACTGTAATGTCAAAGGGAGCATACAGTGATGAGGTCAGACCTTTATAAACACTCAGTACTTTCTGTAATGAGGATTGTGAGCATCCTGATGGTTCAAAAGAGGGAGGGGGAACCTTTGAAATAGTTGGAAGTTGCAGCTAATACAGACTCCAATGACCTTTTCATCCTCCACTTTGATACCAGACTTGGTTGAAGAGCCTTGGCTGTCAACTTTATCCCCTCAACAACTGGAATCCCAGTAATTGGTGGCAGGAACCCCTATAAATTGTAGATGATAGATAGATAGATAAGTAGATATAGTATATACCGTTTTTTAATGGAGCTTATCAGCCCTTTTGATCAGTGATGTCATCAAAGTAAACAAACCCACGTGGTGCTGACGTCACCAGGCCATGCCCCCAAGCGGAAGTGACGTACCCAGCCCCCACCCTCCGGATATGACGTGCATAGCCCTCCTCCCCAGATGTGACATGCGTAATCCTCCCCCCCACGTGGTGCAGGGGTCACAAGGTCATAACCCTAGCCGGATATGACATGAGGTCCTAATCCCATCAAGAAAAGCATGAGTAACCCTAATCAGATAAGGCGTGTTGAACCTAGCCCCCATCAAGAAAGTGATTAGATTAACCCCTAGCCTAATTCTATGGGCATCCAAAGTAAAAAATAAATACATTTAAAACACCTAAGTAATGTGAATCATTAACAGAGGCCTAGGCTGTGCTTTATTTTTGGGAAACATATCCTACTTTGTGAAATAAAAAATAATAGCCTGATGATGCTTTTAATTTTTTGTGATGTTTTAAAAATCAGCTCCTCGAATGCTGGAAAAAGGAGCCCCTAAAAGGCAGCCACAGCCTGCATTTGACTTAGCCCCTAGCTTTTACCTTTGTAAAAATCTAAAGACACATATTTTGCCAGCGGTACCCTCAAAGCCACACGTACACGTAAGCGTTTCAAGAACGGCCTTAATAAAATTTATTCCGCCCCTACAGCAAAAGACAAGGAATATTAACAGGAATTAAAGTACTCGCAAGCGGCAAGCAGCCAGGTGGCAAGTATCCGGTCATGGCATGCCCGGGCATGTCAAGGCCTGGCGATTAGGGGCATGCATGTTTGTGTCTGCTAGTAAAAAGGGGGTTAGGCCTTGTTCAGAACATGCCCGGGCATGTCAAGGCCCAGCTATTCAGGGCACGCGCAAGGCTCGATGACGTGTCTTCACAGGGGGCAGGCGAGTTTGTGCACACAGACCTGAACAGCTATTGGTTTAAACCTAGCCGGGGTTGAAAATCATATGGCTGCCTCAGATTCCAAAGAAGTGTTTATTGAAGGTTCCGCAAGCCTATTTACCTCGTTGGACACCCCTACCAACACAAGGAGCAACTCAAGACTGCTGCTGGCACAATGCAGCAGAAGCTGCTGTCGGGGATTTGATAAAGAAAATGAATTCTTCAGACCGGAGTTGTACGGGTGTAGTAAGCAGTGCTGTAAATTTAGCGATGAGGAACAGGGGAAAACAGTGGACACATCCTGTAATACTTACGAAGCTGTTTGTGAAACAGTGAACAGATCATCTTTAGACCCTCTCAAAGGACACGGAGAGGGTAAGTAACTATTTTTATTTATCATTATGTAAATGCTGCTGGAGCCAGTAGCACACTAACAGGATATGTTTTATATTTTGCAGTCTCCGAATTAACGCCACCTAGCCAGCAAGCACTTCAAGATACCCCAATTTTATATTCCAGTGTTAATCGCCGCAGTCACAAAGCTTCTGAAGATTTTTCTGATCTAGAATATAACCAGGATTCCAATCTATCCCAGAGACCAAGCTATCTGTCCTGTGAGTTAAAGAGCTGCAATATATGTAAAGACTGGCTTGCTTGCGACTGGGGACATGATTTGTGGGGTACAGAAGGGTCAGAAAGGGCATCATATTGTAAAATAGCGTGTTATGACACTTTATCTTCTGATGCTGAAAGTGATGATGAGGGGGTATTTTTCTGATGGCGGAGCCGTGCTCCTCTGAACTCTGTATTACCAATAAAAGCATGTGTTAGAGGCAATACGTGAACATTTGTCAACGGTCTTTCAGTATAATGACGCATGAAAAGCTTCTAAGGCGCATTTATTATACACCTGGCTGTGTAGGGAGTTATGGAGGTGTGAATACCCTATTTCAGGAGGGTAGAAAACATGATAAAAACCTGACCATGAAGCAAGTCAAGACATGGCTGTCAGAGGAAGATGCTTATACGCTTCATAAGCCTGCAAGAATTAATTTTCCTAGAAATAAAACAGTGGTGTCCAGCTTAGATCATCGATGGCAGGCCGACCTCATAGATGTCTCCAAATTTTCTAAGGAGAACCATGGAAAAAAGTACATCTTAACAGTTATCGATGTGTTATCTAAATATGCCTGGGCCTCCCCTTTATCTGATAAATCGGGGAGGGAAGTCACAACCGCCTTCCAGAATATCTTTGAAGCAGGGCGCACACCCCGAAAAATACAGACAGATGCTGGTAAAGAGTTTTTGAATATTCCACTGAAGAAACTTTTAGCACGTTTGTCACTCATAGTGAAACTAAAGCAGCCGTTATAGAGAGGTTTAATAGAACCCTAACAAACAAACTCTGGAGATATTTCACAGCCAGAAATACCCATTGGTATGTAGACATTTTGCAAGATATTCTTCAGGGGTACAATAGCACTTATCACCGTAGCATCAGGACTGCTCCTAACACCGTAAATTTGTCTAATGAAAGGGAGGTGTGGATGAGGCTGTATGGGGAAGCTTTAAAAAGTAAAAGAAAGGAAAAATGTCTTAAGGTGGGAGATCATGTTAGGGTATCCAGACTGAAGGGTAAGTTTGAAAAGGGCTATCAGCAAACCTATACGGATGAAATATTCATCATCAAAGAACTGGGGACAAGGGGGGAAAGAGTGGTGTATAGATTAAATTATTACATGGGTGACCCTGTAAAGGGGTCTTTTTACTCTGAGGAGGTTCAAAAGGTTCCTGCTGACCAACAGCGTGTATACAGAATAGAGAAAGTTATCCAAAAAAGAGGGCGGGGGAGACACAGAGAGTTTCTAGTCAAATGGACAGGGTGGCCAGAGAAGTTCAACAGTTGGGTTAAGGAGACTGAAGTACAACATCTTTGATATGGCTGGATTTTACATCACCCTCCCAAGCAATGCATCAGCAGCAATTTTCCCGCAAAACAGAAATTCTAATTTTACTATTCAATTAGCGAGATCGTTGGATCTTCCAGGGTCATGGGAAGTAGGGCTAGCAGAGATACAGTACCCACATAGTTGGCACACATTAACTTCTCCTGGAAATTTTTAAATTGCTAACGAGAGAAAGAGATGGCAATTTTCTTTGAGAAGTGGGTACTATACCGGCATCCGACAACTGTTAGATAATATGAATAGGCTTATATCAAATGCCAAGGATGGACCTAAGACAACCCTGCAGTACGATTCGGTGGCTCGAAAAATTAATCTTAGAGGAAATGAACCACATACCATTCTAGTTAACAGAGAACTTGGACAACTGTTAGGCATGTTACCGGTATTCAGCACCTTATATGTTTACACAGACATTGTAGAGCCCCAGATAGTGGGTGACTTCTATGTGCCTTTATTGCGCTGTGTGCCAGCACGGGGGCAAGACAATGATTTCATCACCAGGACCTATGACCGCCCACATTATATACCGGTCAGCAAGCATCACATCGATACCATTACCATAGAAATCAAAACAGACCAGGATGAAAGTGTGTGTTTTTATCACAGGAAGGTGATTGTCAAGCTTCATTTTAGGCCTCAGAAAAGTGAAGGATGGTTGTAATCAAGAAGCACGGGAGCCCTCATGACTACGTGGCTTACTACAGGGCACAAGCCGGTGGTGGCCTTGCAGGCTTCCAAGGAGCTCCCATTATGTACGGGACAGGGCTAGGGGGGCTGTTCCGTGGGCTTTTTTGAAAAGCAATGCCTTTTTTGAGGTGAGGATTAGAAATCATTAAGCCGCATGTGAAATCTGCTGCCAAAAATATTGCCAGAGATGGTGCGGGGCATCTTGTATCCCGTATTGTTGAGAGGGGGCAGGAGGGATCAGGGATGTTCGTAGCCAGGAAGAATCACGCATTGGGACCGCCTATACCGTTTAAAAAGAGAAGACTTGTGAAAAAGCCCGTCATACCAAGAGGAGACGTGCACAGAAGAGGAAGCCCTGTGACAAGCAAGACATATTCTAATACAATATGTCATTTATTCATTCTGCTTCAGAGGAATGTGTTAAATCAGAACTGGATCTTTTTCAACTGGCTCCTACACAGACCAGTATTGAAAACAGCACATATGTCAAGATCCCTCCTTTATCCGCTCTATCACCCAACGCGCCCATGGAATTTTTTATCAGGGGGCACGGTGAGCATTAACAACACCCTGTTGTATGTGAGTTGCAAGATTGTGAAATCCGACGGCACAGATATCGATGATGGCGCAAGGGTGGCCCTGACCAACTACCACATAGCATCGTTGTTTAACCAGCTGGATGTTACCTTGGGAGATCGGCTCATTACACAGAGCCATCATTGCTATTCTTATTGTGCCATGGTTGAACTGATTCTGAACTTTGGTGGTGATGCGCTGGGAACCCAATTTAAAGCTGGCGGGTTTTACAAAGATGATTCGGAGCTCATGGAGAGTACCCTGCTGACAGCTGCAGGCAACTCCGGTTTCAGAACAAGAGCAATACACACGGCCGGTAGTCGTAAATGGGACCTGCTTGGGCCTCTGCATAGCGATCTGTTTTTTCAAGACAAGCTACTAATTAACGGGGTCGATGTGAAAGTCAAACTCACAAGAAGCAGAAATGAATTTTGTCTGATGAAGGATGGCAATGAGAATTACAAAGTACAGCTCCTGTCGGCATCTCTCTTTGTAAAACGTGTAAAAGTATCAGCAGCAGTGCTCCTGGGTCATGCAGAAGCCTTGCTAACCTCCAATGCCAAATACCCCATCGATGTGGGGGTGAAGGTTTACAGCATTCCTGCAGGCAGCCTTGTGTGTAATCAGGAAAACCTATTTCTGGGCCAGCTACCTAAACAATTAGTGATAGGGTTTGTGGACAATGCATCTTTTAGCGGGGATTATGAAAGAAACCCGTTCAATTTTCAGCACTGCAATGTCAATTTTTGCACCCTGCATTGTGATGGCGAGCAGATCCCCGCAAAGCCTCTACAGCCTGATTATGAGCATGGTCTTTTTGTGAGAGAGTACATGCAGATGGTGCAAGCAACAGGGAAAGGCATGAAAGACAGGCCTCTGTTAATCAGCCGGGAAGAGTTTAACCAAGGGTATACTTTGTATTGTTTTGACTTGAGTCCTGATCAGGGGTGCTCTGAGCACTATTCTTTGATCAGGAACGGTAACCTCAGAGCCGAAATTAGATTTGCACAACCCCTCCCCAACACCGTCAACATGATTCTCTATGCAATCTTTGAAAACCTTATTGAAATAAGTCATACAAGGAACATGCTTTATGATTATATGTGAGCATGGACACGCTACAGCTATTTCGTTTGTTCTCTGGAAATACTGGTTTTCTAGGGGTCTACCCTTGTGATCTGCTACCCCGGAGACAAATCACCAAAAGACCTTTTGGATTAATTGTAAACACCCACCCTCAAAACTCTGCCTGGTGAACACTGGCTGGCTCTCTACTTCCCATCTCCCGGATATGGCGAATTTTTTGATTCTTATGGAAGACCGCCAGATAGCCCTGACTTTCCTGGATCCATAGTGAAGTTTTTAGAGAGGCAAGCGGAGAAGTACACATTTCACCAACGTCAATTGCAACACCCCAGCGCTGTGACCTGTGGGCAACACTGTGTGTTTTTTCTACTGAACAGGACTAAAGGCGTGGGCTATGAAAATATTTTAAAGATGTACTCTGATGACAATGTTAAAAATGATCAAATGGTAAAGCTGTTTGTAAAAACTATAAAGGTGGTGAGGGGGCTTGGAACCTGTAACCGTCACCAGTGCATGCAGACATGTCTGCCTTACTGTAAAATAAAGAAAAAGACTTTAAACGTTTTTACTTTGTTTCACTGTGTTTTTATGTTTCACTGTGTTTTTATTCATTTTACAAATTGAGCCAGTCACCGAACCCGAGCCTACTTCTAGGATTTAATGTCCAAGGGCTAGAGGAGGTGCCGGTAAACAGAGGCTTCTGGGCCCCAAAAGGGACGGCCATAACAGAGTCAGGACTGGTAGCAATTTCATCCTTAAGAGCCACAGACTCTTTCAGCTTTTCTAACTGGTCCTTAACGGCTGTAGACCCCATCACGGAGGTAGGGACATTCACCTCAGCCATAGCATTCATAAATTCATCCCAGCCTTTAGGTTTCCGCTTCTCAGTAAGTGCCCGGTGTTGTGAGGCACCTTTCACCAAGTCTAAAATATTAGTACCAGGAATAGGGACACCTTTGTATAAAAAGGTACCGCGAGCATCCCAGGTTGAGACATCCTGATGCTGTTTCATTTTGTTCAGCAAAAGTTCAGCATTTTTCCTGTAACGGGAGCTCACGCCCCTTAGGATCTCATCCATTGCTGTGTCCTGCAGAGATGGCTGTGACGGCTGTTCCGGCAATGCTGGAAGTGGCCGAGGCTCTTCCGAAGGGTAAATGAGATTCAGTCTGTCCTTTTCAGACTCATTTTGCCTGGTCAGCCTTATAAACATCTGCAGTGCGGAATTGTAGAGCTTAATCTTGTCATCCTCACACGAATCAGCTCTCTGAAGAATGGTACGCATCTCATCATCCAACCGGTTAGTGGCTGTAGTCCCCACAGTAGGCGGCCTGCCCTGCAGTTGCTCCATCTGATGACGCGACACCAGATACATTTTCTCAGCATGGTCCATGGTTTATCCTGCTAACAGGCTAGTCAACAGTGGAATAGCTACCCCTAGTAAGGGCCCGATAAAACCACTCGACTGAAGTATGATCTGCTTCTTCTTTTTGAGGGAGACCTTTCTATCACTCAACTTTTTAATGACGCCTTTCTTTCTCTTTAGAGTCCGGAATTGTGAAGGTTCCAGAGGAAGGTTTCCTTTTAGTGCGTTTAGAGCTATTCCTGCTATTGCCCCCACCAGGTCATTATTAGCGCTGCATAAGATGGCTTTTCTCTGTCTTGGTCTGGCCTTCACTAAGATTTTTAAAAGACCCCAATTTCTGCGTAACCTCTCTGACATCTTGAATGAACTAGGGCTAAGGTAACAGGGCTACTGCTTTTTACACTTCTTTTTCATTGTGTAAACAGCAGGCCAATCAGGCGGGAAGAGGCCTGTTCTCAACCTGTAGGATTCTGGAGTGGAGGCTGCCAAATCTACCAAAAGGTACCCGTGTGGTTTGCGAGTGGCATCTTGGAATACTTCTAAAAAATACTGTGTGTTAGTGGGGTACATCTGCCTGGCCAGTGTGACAATTTGCATCTGATCACGGGGGCTGCGGAATAAAACCAAATATTTGGAATTGAGAGCTATTGTTCTCATTTTCTTACCTTGAAAAAACAGGTTTTGAAGTATGACAATAATGCTGAGGTTTCTGTGGTGAACGTACTGTGTAAAAGCCTTCTCTATTTGATCACTGTCACCGGCCGAAGCCATGAGATCATCTACCACGGCTAAATTGATTTGGTTTGGCGGAAACAAATCATCATCTTCAAAAGAAGACGGAAGCCCCTCCATAAACCTAATATAAGGGAATTTATTAAGCAGTTCTTTGTACAGAGGTTGCCAGCAGCTATAAAACCATACAATATTTTGAGGCATTTGAGACAACACAACATTGCCATGTTCTAACATTTGTTTGATAAAAAAAGATTTGCCAGAATTGGACAGTCCACAGGAGAAAGGGTGTACAAGCTGTACAATATTTTCCATCATCCTTAATACCCGTAAGGCAGCATACAGTAATCCTCACTCTTTAATAACCTTTTATTATACACTACTTTTAGAGTTTTTTGGAGGACCCGCGTTTCCAGGGTCCACTGTTTCTTATCCCTAACAATCCCCAACTGTTCTACCCTGATCTCTTTTTTTCTCTCTGCACCAGACAGGCAATAATCATCTACCAAATCTTTCAAGCTGTCAAAATTAACCTTATCGCAATTAGCACAGTTTAGCGTGATTCCCTTCACCTTTAGCACCGCTTCACCGTTGGACAAGGCATAAGCATATGTTTTGGGACCGGCCACAACAAACTGTATAACTGATAACTCTGTTATCGTGGTGTTTGGCGGAATCTCACTTGTCAGCTGTCCTAAATAATCACCCAAAAAGGTGTCCATGCCCCTTCTCTACTTACAAAAATGACCGAATCGGTGTCATGGTACAGGCACCTATCGCCCAGTCCATCCAGTAGCTTGTATAATTCTAGCCGTGCATAAGCAGTTGTAAAACTGGCAATGAATACATTAGTGCATGTGGATTTGGTGGGGTGGTTCTTGGCTGTTTTCCACGTCACAACGGCTGTCTCTGTATCTACAAACTCACACGAGGAAACATCGTAATAGGGCACAAAGAGATATTTGAATAAGTCCTCAGGATTTGTCACCACAGATGTGGTCAGGTGATTGGTGCTCTGGCCAAACTTTCCCCACAGCGAGTTTAAAAAGAGTTTGGCAATCTGCCTTTTAGCAGGATTTACTTCAATATGCTCACGTCGTAAGCGGACACCTTCCATCTTTTCATAATCTCGAATATATTGTTCTTTATCCTGTTCTGTTTTGCACCAGTCAGGGTAACCACTGGCTTCCTGCTTTTGTCTGAGATGCATGTTCATATAACCTGAAAATAGCTCATTTGATGTTCTTTCAAAATGCCAGATCTCATAGATTTCAACAATTCTGTAACCTTTTTCTAAAGCTACGTTCAATTCAACAGTGCACCATGTCCCAGTCAGAGCTCTTTCCTCATCACTGTGTTTACAGGGGGTGGTTTGCTGCTTTTCTGTGCAGGTTGCGCACAAACTAAACATTAATTTGCCCCCTGATTTGTGGGGCAGGACTGGGAAATAGAGGTTCCTTGGTGGGTACACTTTGACTTTGGCTATCCTGAAATATTGCTTTATGTCCCCAAAGTTTTGATAGATGATTTGAGGATGTCCAATCGGGTACTCCTTGGTCTTGTTCACAAAGGGGTACAAGCTGGTGAAATCAAAGTATAAAATCTGTTCATCAGCTTTTGGACAGTAATACAGGCATGTTGCATTGGTTCTCCCACCAAAAAAAGCATCTCGAGGATTCAAAGGAGTTGGGAGCTTATTCACAACTAGAAACTGCTTCAAAGAGGTGTCATCCTCCACCATGGCCCTCCATTCATGTTCCCAGATGCAGCGCACTGCATAACCCTGGTCCCTGAGGTACTCTTCTTTAATCCTAGTATGGTAGTGCAGGCTACCATATGTTTCATCGAGTAATTTGTTGAAGTCTTTTTCAGAGTAGCAGACAGGGCACCCATGAAAAAAACAACCGTAAAATTCAAAAGCCGTGGGGGTCCCCTTTATGACAGCAAAGCCATCCAAAAAATATTTGCCTACTTGCTTTTCACCCCCCTTCAGAGCATGCTGAATATTGATATTCTCAGTGTGTTCTATATGCAGCAACCATTGAATTGCCGGAGCCGAATACCTTTTCTGTGTCTTGTGATAATTGTCCAAAGGAGCTAATGCAATGGTATTGCTCTTCAAATACATGAACAGGTACTGGGCCATGCAGACAGAGGCCAATGTGATATATTGGAAGGGGTCAATGCATCGAATCTCTATCTCCTCAACAATATCCCCCCCGACCCCACTGAGACACTCACGCTCTGTCATTTTCATAACCTGTTGCCTAAATCGAATACAGGCCTCTCTTAATATCTCTACATCTTGTCTGCAGTAGTAAGCCAGAGCCTTCTTTAGTTTAAACAGAGTACCTGTATTAGCAGCGTGCCATTTCAGGAATTCTTCTCTCTCACCGGGCATCATGGTTTCAGGGCTGTAATACTTGGCTTCGGGGAGTGGTCCCACATAGTCTTGATTGGCCATTGTATTGAACAAGTGGGGAAAATACCCCTTGCAGCCTTGAAACCCCATAGCTTTGGGTAATTTGCTTAATTTAAGGGGCAAAAATGAGAGGCTATCAATAAACCAAATCTTATAATCCGGAAGGATAATACACAGCAGCTTCCCCCCTGATTTATAAGTTCAACCTTGACCTTTTCACGGATCAGCTGCCTCAGCACTAGGTACCCGTCATAACCTTTGGCATTGTGAGCGATAAAAGTACATTTTTTAAACTTATGATTTATAAATTTCTTTACAAACTGATCCAGGCATCTAACACCATAACAATCCCACTAGATGATAAAGGTGTCACAACATCTTTATCATCGCCATCCTCTAGCACAGGGGTCGGCAAACTTTTTATGCCGGGAGCCATTTTGACATGCTCGTGCACATTTTGAAATGCTCAAGAGCCAGGGGGTGGGGTTTGCGGGCGGGGGCCAATCGCGTGGAAGGGGGCGGGGTTTCCTGGAGAAGAAACAGAGACGCTGATTGGTGGAAGCATCCTTCCTTCTGAGCTTCCACCAATCAGCGTCTCTGTTTCTTCTCCAGGGTTCTTCTCCTGGAGAAGAAACAGAGACGCTGATTGGTGGAAGCGTTCTTCCTTCTGAGCTTCCACCAATCAGCGTCTCTGTTTCTTCTCCAGGGTTCTTCTCCTGGAGAAGAAACAGAGACGCTGATTGGTGGAGGTGTCCTTCCTTCTGAGCCTCCACCAATCAGCGCGCGCCAAAGGAGAGCAGAGAGGCGGGCTGAAGCCTGCTGCTTCCGGAGACCGGCTTTCCGGATGTCGGGCGGCAGAGAGAGAGAGAGAGCCAGAGTCAAGGGGCCAAAGAGCCAGATCTGGCTCGCGAGCCGCCATTTCCGACCCTTGCTCTAGCATATTCATGGCATAGACATAATTTGGTATATGTACCCCTGTCTCTTGACAGCATTCAAAATCATAAATTATGTATCTTTCACCAATTTGTGGTCGGACCAACGATTTCAGAAAACATAAATGACCTTCCAAGCTTTCAGTCTTGTCAGAACACTGTCCACACTTGGTTTCCTTGCACTTTTTGTGGGGGGTAAAGACATAAATCTCACACTTTTCACAATATACTTTATCCTTACAGTCAACTTTTCCTTACATAGCCAGGTGTGTGTGTCTTTCAAGACAGGCCTTAGACCGGCAAAACACTTTGCACCTACAGCAGCGTGTCTTCTCCACCGCCACCTCCTGACACTCTTGCTTTAGGCATGCTCTGCAGATGTATAGGCAGCTGTGGCTAAATTTGTGGTGGTAGGGTGTGTGGCAGAAATTGCAGAAATAGCCAGGAAGCCTTTGATATTTTTGATGCCGTAGTAATGCTTGTCGTGTAACAATATAAACACAATTTTTTCTTGCTGTGGGCTGCCTGAGACAAAGAACCTCCACCCGCCCTGCATATAAAACAAAATCTTTATAGTGACCCCTAAATGCTCTTCAAATAGGTGTATCTGAGAAAAGTCAATCCTGTTTTCTGGGGAAATACCCAGTCTGATGTGAAGCTCCCTGGCCCTGGTAATAATTTCTTGATTTCTATCATCCCCGCCAATCAGATAGAGCAAACAGCTAGCAAAACACAGAAATTCTCCTACCGCATTGAAATCCTCTAGGTGCTGTCTTTTTTTCTCTAGGACTCTGGTGAATAGCACAGTGCTTAACTTCCTAAGCCCACCCCCCTCCTTGTTCTCTTTTTCCGATGTAGAACAGCCAGATTGGGAAACAGCTTTGTCCCCCAGGCTATTGGATTCTTGAATGCCAAATAGGTTCTTTTAGGTGAAATATGTTGGATATGTAAAGAATGTATATTTTATAGTAATTATGGATTTTTATTAGTATTTTAATGTTTGACTGAAATTGTGAGTTAAAGAATGTATATTTTATAAGAATGTATATTTTATAAGAATGGGTATTTTATAGTAATTATGGTTTTTTATTATTATCATTAGTATTTTATTGCTTGAGTGAAATTGTGAGCCAACTGCAACGAAATTTCATTCTATTGTGCACTTGTATAGTGTATATCAGGATGACAATAAAGTTATTATTCTATTCTATTCTATTCTTCCCGACGGTAACCACTAATTGTAAATTACCCCCCCCCCCCAATATCTCTGCCTAACTTTGAAGCAGATTTTCAACACTGGTCAGAAAATCATCGGCATTTAAATCGTTCATATGCCTCCTAAGAGAAAAGAGAGGTTGATTTAACCCTTCTGCGCCCAACCGGAGTTGAACAAAATCATTTGGCCCTATGTCCATAGCAATATTATTCAAAAGAGTCTGTATCGCATTGTGAATAGCATCTATAGCATCAACAAAAGACTGTATTCGGTCAAGATTAACAAATCTATACTGGTGATAGTATTCCACAGCTCTGAAATTTCGGATAGGCCTCTCCCATGCCTGCACAATATCCAGATAAACATCGTTCATATTCTGAGAGTTTGCAGAGTTAGGGGACCGTAGCTCTGACATAGAATGCCATATCTCCTCTTCTGGTTGAGATTCTGCCATATCCTCATCTGTACAGATATCGCTGTCTGCTGGGGATGTGGGAAGCCCGTTTCCAGACATTTTTTTTGCTTTTTTTCCAGGTGGTGCTGGTTAAACAAACAAACAAAAAAGGGTATCAGCAATGTTTCCTAATAATGTAATACCAACCCCTTTAGTTTCTAAAAAGTGGTTTACAGTTGGATAAAATCGGCATATTTCACCTTCTAACAGCATTTGTGCTGCGTGGCTTGTGGAAGGCTGAGGGCTCGTGTCACGTAGGACCCCTTGATGCTCTGTGGGAATTGTGAGATCCACAAATGGCTGATCATCCTCCCATTCTGAAGGAAAAGGAAAAACCCAGAGGGTCAGAATTGCTGCAGAAATGTTTATAAGAATCTAAATGTATGAAATTATGAAAGAAAAATACCTTCATAGGCCCTCAAGCATTCTGAGTCTGTCAAATCATTCTAGAGAAAGAAAACAAGCAAGCAAGCAAGCAAGCAGACAAGAATGTTATAAAACCGTTTTGTATCTAAGAGGGGCAGTGTTTCAAAATTAGTAATAAAACTACTTACAATAGTAGCTGCCATCAAGCATTCTGAGTCGGTCAATTCATACTAGTGAAAGAAAACAAAGACGCAGACAAGAGTGTTATAAAATCATTTTGATTCTAAGAGGCCCTGTGTCTCAAAAATCAGCCATAATTACTTACAATAGTAGCTTCCATTCTGAAAAGGGTCTTCTTAGCCAGCCCTGAAAAAGTGTCTTCTTAGTGGCTCAAATGGCTCCGGAGGTGCGGGTATGCCAGAAACCATCAAACGTAACTGCCCCATTATGGGGTCCTACTTTTATACACACTGCTGATGTCACAAACTAATCACATCAGAGGCGGTGAATTCTTCACACCTTTTGCAAAACTGGCCATCCCCGCCTGACCAGGAAGTCACATTTGAATGTTATCAGCCATGCTAGGCTGAATTCTTAACTTCTTTTTGCAAAACTGTCAAGGTCCCCCTCACCAGGCACCCCCATTTGAATAGTTGATGATGTTACAATCTAATCACATCAGAGTTGGTGAGTTCTTCACACCTTTTGTAAAACTGGCTATCCCCACCTCGCCAGGAAGCTACATTTGAATAATACCATCCATGCCAGGTTGTATTCTTAACATCTTTTTGCAAAACCAGATAGTCCCCACCCTGCATCAGGAAACTCTGATTGAATAATATCACACGAGCTTTGATTAAATTCTGTGTTTACCAGGTGACAAGGTCCAAAAAAGAAAAAAACATAATACATCTTTCACGTGATTTGAAAAACACATTTTATTATAAAATTCATAGGGTGACTGCTAACAGTTTCTTGTTATTAATTTCTGTTACATTCTGACATATTAACCGCTTCAGAGACAATGGCAATTCATCTTCAATATTTGACATTAATGAAAGTGGTTTACTGCTCTTCTCGATATGTTGTATGAATGTATTGAGCTCACCAAGGGTGTCCCGGGTGAAATATAATTTATTCACTTTATCAGAAATACTGATGACAATCCAGAGAACATGAGGAATAGAAAGTCTAAAGCATAAGCTGTTAATAAGCTCTGTTTCACTGGTGCCGTCCACATGGTCTTCGTCTGATTGTAGACATCCCATTAAACAATGATGTAATATTTTAATGATACATGCTTTCAGAATCTGAGGCATGCTAACATTTCGAGACTCCGCCGTTTCTAAAACAGGAAATAAGGTAGAATTAGCCTAGCTGTTTCAACTACTCAAAATACTGTTTTCTTAATTTTTATATTTACTTACCATTTGATGTTTTGCAGAACCTGCAATAACAAGGTTTTATAAGTTCATTCTTCTCAATGAGCACACGTAACTCAGGTTTTTTCTTATTCTACGTCCACGCTTGGGAGCTTTGGGGGTCAAATTTACATCAAACAAATCTGTATCAATATTTGCCATCTTCAAAATACGGGTCTTTTATTTTTCAAAAGACTGCTGGATTTAATCTGGTAGCTGTTCAGGTCTGTGTGCACAAACTCGCCTGCCCCCTGCGAAGACACGTCATCAAGCCTTGCGCGTGCCCTGAATCGCTGGGCCTTGACATGCCCGGGCATGTTCTGAACAAGGCCTAACCCCCTTTTTACTAGCAGACACAAACATGCATGCCCCTAATCGCCGGGCCTTGACATGCCTGGGCATGCCATGACCGGATACTTGCCGCCTGGCCGCTTGCCGCTTACGAGTACTTTAATTCCTGTTAATATTCCTTGTCTTTTGCTGTAGGGGCGGAATAAATTTTATTAAGGCCGTTTTTGAAACACTTACGCATACATGTGGCTTTGAGGGTACCGCTGGCAAAATATGTGTCTTTAGATTTTTACAAAGATAAAAGCTGGGGGCTAGGTCAAATGCAGGCTGTGGCTGCCTTTTAGGGGCTCCTTTTTCCAGCATTTGAGGCGCTGATTTTTAAAACATCACAAAAAATTAAAAGCATCATCAAGTTATTATTTTTTATTTCACAAATAAAAATATTTTACTTAGGTGTTTTAAATGTATTTATTTTTTATTTTGGGGCGTGGTGGCTCAGAGGGTAAGACGTCAGACTTGTCGATCGGAAGATCGCAAGTTCGGAGGTTCGAATCCCTAGCCCTGCGTGCGGAGTGAGATCCCACACTAGCTCCAGCTCTTGCCAACCTAGCAATTCGAAAGCATGCAAATGCAAGTAGATGAATAGGTACCACTTCGGTGGGATGGTAACAGCGTTCCGCGCGTGTCATGCGGCCACATGACCGTGGAAGCATCTTCGGACAACGCTGGCTCTTTGGCTAACAAACGGAGATGAGCACCGGCCCCTAGAGTCGGACACGACTGCACAAATGTGCGGGGGGTACCTTTACCTTTACTATTTTTTATTTTGGATGCCCATAGAATTAGGCTAGGGGTTAATCTAATCACTTTCTTGATGGGGGCTAGGTTCAACACGCCTTATCTGATTAGAGTTACTCATGCTTTTCTTGATGGGATTAGGCCCTCACGTCATATCCGGCTAGGGTTACGACCTTGTGACCCCTGCACCACGTGGGGGGGGGAGGATTATGCACGTCACATCTGGGGCTATGCACGTCATATCCAGAGGGTGGGGGCTGGGTACATCACTTCCGCTTGGGGGCATGGCCTGGTGACGTCAGCACCACATGGGTTTGTTTACTTTGATGACATCACTGATCAAAAGTGCTGATAAGCTCCATTAAAAAACGGTATGTACTATATCTACATAGATAGATAGATAGATAGATAGATAGATAGATAGATAGATAGATAGATAGATAGATGATAGATAGATGCTCTATAATAGATGGCTATTATTTTAGAGCATCTAAAATAGATGCTCTATTTTAACACATACAATTTAAATTGTCTTGGCCATTTCTGGGCTGAGATTGTAGTTTTAAGGCTATATTAGTAGATGGTAGTTCAGTACTTGTGTGTCAGGTTCCACAGAAATTCCAGGACTCTTGGTTCTGGACAGCTTGGCTAGGCATGAATTCTGCTACAAGCTCTTAGATACACAGCAAAACTAGATACGAATCTTTACTACATACTAGAGTGAAGCCTTTTTATTTATTTATGACATTTTCTATACCACCCAGCTCTCAAGACTCCAGGCAGTATACAGTAGTGAGGGCTAAAATTATAGCTCAACCACTACACAGCTGAAAGCCAGTAATCATAATAAACACAATCAAAACTCCTCTGCACACATCAAACACAACTGAACTATATAAAGCAGTAGGCTGAAGTCTGTTAGAGTGCAAATTCCCTCTTACATCCATGACAATTCAAACTGATTGCTGCTTCAGTGGACTCTTTGCTGTGTCCTTCTGGGAGCTGAAGCTGAGTGGTTAATATTTCTATAACTGACCACTCTGTCCTAGAATCACAGCTTGTTGGCTTGACTCCCGCATTGGGGGCCAGTCCCACTCAATGTCCTGCCTGACACAGCTTTGCTTTACTCATTTAGCACACTGATGGTCCCTTGTCATTTTAAAGTCTCAGATGGCAGGATATAAATGTACGTAAAACATGACAAACTCAGAGAACATGCTTTCAGTTATAACAAATAATGTAGGAACAGAGAACAAAAACAATACCTCAAGAAAATAAGTCCTCTTGGACTTCCGATGGGAATATGGTGGACTGAGCAGCTGTGCCTGCGAGCTCCATGGGCAGAACTGGCATCGTGGCATTTTTTTTCCGGCTCAGGCTGGTTTCTCCTGTAGCCCAGAGCTTTTTTCCGGACTAAGGAAAAAGCTTGGAATCAACCCATTTGTCCTCCAAACGATGAGTTGTCCCCAGGAGATTGTGGACGGCGTGCACGATTGACGGGGAAGACTTCACCGGGAGGCTGGGATTTCTCCATTTCCGAGCCGCACTGCACTCCCTTAAAGGGACAGTAAGTCCTGCCTTCCCATTTCTTAATCACCCAATTTAATTTTTTAAGTTTTATACCCTAAGAGAGGCTTTCTACAGTAAGAAGAAACAGACTCTTTTGGTGTTTATCATTATTTCTGGAATACTTTTAAAAATCTTTTAAAGTTTTGGCTTGTTTTCCCGTTTAAAGATTAAGGAAAACTGAGAACAAATAATTGCTTTCCTGTTGTTGTTTTCATGTTGAATGTGAAGGAGTGAATATTTTCCTACACGTTGGATTTCTTGTTTTTCATTCTTAGTTTTTTGTTCACTTTCCTCGAGATCTGCTTGTTAGTATATCTCTTTTTGATTCAATTTCAAGCAGAAACTTTGTATCAGCTTATTAACTTGTTAACTCCTATCTACTGTGAGTTAAGTAGCTAGGGGGCACCATAATTTACTGCCTGAAAAATTGAAGATTTTAAAGAGATGTTTTTGGAGTTTCATTGTGAGCTTAAGCAGTCCTTTAAAGAGACCCTTTCAGAGTACAGTCAAGTTATTCTGCAGAATATATGGGATATTGGGGAAGAGATAATTTCTAAACTCTGTCATCTGGCTGAAGATGATATAGAGGAAGATGAAGATTTTGGCAAAGAGGGAGATGCTTTTGTGGTCAGTGATATTGAAGCCTAGGAACATGATATTGAAGTTGGAGTCATGGTGTAAAGACTGCTTCATTTTTCCTAGCAAAATGGCTGTGCATGCACACACATCTGGAAACAGCTGGAACAAGTGGTGACGCAGTTTCCCTTTAGCCAAGGGAAAACATATTTTATCAATCTTAACCTAATGAGAAAACCTAAGACATCTTATGACTAAATAGCAATGGCAGATCTGCAGAGTCTGTGGGTGGATTTCCTAGATTTCATTTGGGGAGTAGGGTCACTCTACCACCTTTATTATTTCTACTTCTACTACAAATCCAAAAGCAGAACATTTATATAGCTTGATATGGACTCAGAGGCTCCATGAATCTGAAGTACAAATGGGGGAAAAGCTGGCTGGATAGAAGCCTGTAAAGTGTTAATGTAAAATATAATTTAGTGGCCTATAAACTTTATATTCATCCTTTTTTATTTGAAAGTGCCTAGTTTCTAGAAGGCACATCATTGCTGTTAATGCACTAGCTTCTGATTAATTATACACCCACTGCAAGAAGACTTCTATGCTCTAAAGTATCAAAAGAATATATAAAATTCCCAATGGCATTATTTATTATTTTATTTATTATTTAAATTTGTATTACCGCCCATCTCCCCTAAACCGGAGGACTCTACATGCAGCATCCGGTTATTGCTCTATATGCAGAGTAATTTGTTATTATTTATTTGTTTGTTTGTTTGTTTGTTTATTTATTTATGATTCGATTTGTATTTACCGCTCCATCTCCCCGCAAGGGAACTCTGGGCGGTTTACAAGAATCAACAGTTAAAATTTAACAATTAAAACAACATATATATAATACTCTCTAATACAATAATAATTTAAATATAAAATCCAAGATGTGATGGGTCGATGTTTAAAAGGGCTCTATGGCACCAGCCATCTCCAAGAGGAACTGTTCCCCCCCTCCCACGCAAGGCGGCAGAACCAGGTCTTTAAGTTCTTTCTGAAGGCCGGGAGCGATGGGGCCTGCCTCACCTCCGGGGGCAGCATATTCCAAAGGGTGGGCGCCACTATTGAGAAGGCCCGCTTTCTAGACCCCATCAGGTGAAATTCCCTTACCGACGGGATCCGCAGCATGCCCTCTCTAAATGACCGAGTGGGACGGTTCGACGTTATGGGGATGAGACGGTCCCTCAGGTAACATGGTCCCATGCCATGTAGGGCTTTAAAAGTAATAACCAACACCTTGAATTGGACCCGGAAGCACACAGGTACCCAGTGCAGCTGTCGCAGCAGAGGTGTCACATGTGCTGATCTTGGCGCACCAATAACTGCGCGAGCAGCCGCATTCTGGACCAGTTGAAGCTTCCGGATACTCTTCAAGGGTAGCCCCATGTAGAGCGCATTGCAATAGTCTATATGGGAGATGACCAGGGCATGAATGACTGTACGGAGGGCATCCTGATCCAGGAAAGGGCGTAACTGGCGCACAACATGAAGTTGTGCAAAAGCCCTTCTGGCCACGGCTGCCACCTGCTCTTCGAGCAGGAGCCGTGAGTCCAGAAGAACCCCCAGATTCCGCACTTGGTCTAAATGGGGTAGTGCAACCCCATCCAGAACTAAAGATGATAACTTCCTGGATCCACAGGAGCCATCAATCCACAGCCACTCCGTCTTACCAGGGTTCAGTCGAAGCCTGTTGTTCCCCATCCAGACCCCCACAGCCTCCAGACACTGAGAAAGGGTAGCCACTGCATCACTTACCTCACCAGGGATGGAGATATATAATTGGGTATCGTCCGCATATTGATGGTATCTCATCCCATGGTGATGGATGATCTCACCCAGCGGTTTCATGTAGATATTAAATAGGAGAGGTGAAAGAACCGAACCCTGCGGCACCCCACAAACGAGGGGGCGAGGGTCAGATCTCTCATCTCCTATTACCACTGATTGGGACCGGCCCCGGAGGAAGGAGGTGAACCAGCGCAAAACTACGCCTCCCACCCCCAACTCCCTGAGCCGTCCTAAAAGGATACCATGGTCGATGGTATCGAATGCAGTTGAGAGGTCAAGAAGAGCTAGGATGGATGCACTCCCTCCATCCCACTCCTGCCAGAGATCATCTGTAAGCACGACCAATGCAGTTTCCACCCCATATCCCGGCCTGAAACCTGACTGGAAGGGATCCAGATAATCCGTATCATCCAGGATCCTCTGGAGTTGTAATCATTCTTTATTGGAATGATCATCCAGTGGAATTGGTTTAGGACAGGAGTACTGATTTTTCTTGTTCCTCACTGCAAGCTGGAGCTTTTGCTTCATAGAGACACCAAAAAAAAAAAAACATTTTGGAGAATTAAGTCAAATCCTTTTTTTTAATTAATAATTATTTTTATAGCATCTGATTGGGTTTGGAGGTTTTGTTGCTTCCAAACCTGACTTGCTTTGAATGGATCTGCATTTCTTTGGTCACTAAAATGATAGGCAGGCTTCCTGCTGGGCAATGCCAAACAAGGTAGCTGTGTCAAACGAAACTTATTCCAAACATGTCTAATGTTGTGTGAGCTACAACTTCTCTTCCACTAAATGCATTATTTTCCCTTTCATTGAATCCGATGGGGTAAACAAATCTGATGCTCATGACTAAGCAGCTGGACTGATTTAACATAATCGGCTTTAAACTATCATAGCTCCTTTAGGCTTCCATGATTTCAAAAGTTTGCTCCAGGGAATATATAATTTTATTGCCTATATACATTACAGAATAAGAATTTGTTCAAATCTCTCAGAGAATGGCAATGTTAGACATACATATATACAGTATATCATATATATTATGATGAACAAATTAATTTACCATGAAAAGTTCTTTCTTCCTCTCTCCATCTAGAGAAATCTGTTCCATCCATTTGCAGTTTCTCCTAAAATAACGCTTTAGAATATTCCCTCATTTTTATTCTGTTGGAAATTAAAATCTGACAGTTGCTCTTTGGTAGTTTTCTGCCGCATTCAAGCTTGTATACTTAGTATCTCTTTCCATTTTTATATGAATATTGATTGCAGAGTAAAAATAAATGTGATGTGCAAAGAGTAACAGATGAAGATAATTTAAAAGTTGTCAGGTGAATGCAAGGTGTGAATACGAAAGACACTATAAGTGTTAATATTTAGACTCAACATTCCCTTAGCAGTTAAGGACTATAAATTGTGATATCTGCTTCTAATTCTAACAGAATTGTTACATAATCAATATGCTCTTTATTGGGACAAATCCTCAAAAATGGCTATAAAAGCTTTTTTTTAAGGTTCCCCCACACAGACATGTCCGACTCTAGGGGCCGGTGCTCATCTCCGTTTGTTAGCCGAAGAGCCAGCGTTGTCCAAAGACGCTTCCACGGTCATGTGGCTGGCATGACGCGCGCGGAATGCTGTTACCTACCCACCAAAGTGGTACCTATTTATCTACTTGCATTTGCATGCTTTCAAATTGCTAGCTAGTTGAGAGTAATTTCAAAAACTGTTCTGTTTGTCAGTGGGTTATATCTAGGGTGACCATACGTCCCGTTTTGAACGGGACAGTCCCGTTATTTTAGCATTTTTCCACCATCCCGTCGTTTTGATCAAAATCTCAATTTTGTCCCTTTTTTAAACCCGGCGGGAAGGAGGACAGGAAGACAGGAAGGAGGACTGGAGCTGGACTTGCCATTGGAGGCAGCCCGGAAGAGGCCCTATCAGCGCGGCAACTGGAAGCCCAGTTGCCACGTGCGATCCCAGCAGCAGAAGCAGCACCACAGTCCAGGTTCCTGCCTCCTTACCTGATCCTGAGATTGTCTGCCCAGCAGTGGTGAGGCCAGGGGACTGATTTACCCTCTTTCTCCAGCCTCCCTGCAACAGGTCCGGGTGCATTTGGTCATGGGGAGGCTGGAGAAAGAGCGTATGGGGTGCGCGTGTGTGTGTGTGCGCGCATCTGATCGGCCTTGGCCGAGGGAGGAGAGTTGGCAGGCCGCTGAGCAGGAGAATCCGGCTGCGCTCGGCTGCTTCAGCCACACCACTCTGCCCCTTGCTGCCCGCTGAAGCTCCCCAGGGTGGCCGCTCCTGCTTCTCACATACACACACACACACACACACTCACAGGACAGACTGCCCTCGGCAGGAGCCAGCCGCGCTGAGGGGCTTCAGCCACACCACTCCGCCGCTTGCTGCCTGCTGAAGCTCCCCAGGGTGGCCACTCCTGCTTCTCACATACACACACACACACACTCACAGGACAGACTGCCCTCGGCAGGAGCCAGCCGCGCTGAGGGGCTTCAGCCACACCACTCCGCCCCTTGCTGCCCGCTGAAGCTCCCCAGGGTGGCCGCTCCTGCTTCTCACATATGCACACACACACACTCACAGGACAGACTGCCCTGGCAGGAACCAGCCACGCTGAGGGGCTTCAGCCACACCACTCCGCCCCTTGCTGCCCGCTGAAGCTCCCCAGGGTGGCCGCTCCTGCTTCTCACATACACACACTCACACACTCACAGGACAGACTGCCCTGGCAGGAGCCAGCCACGCTGAGGGGCTTCAGCCACACCACTCCGCCCCTTGCTGCCTGCTGAAACTCCCCAGGGTGGCTGCTCCTGCTTCTCACATACACACACACACACACTCACAGGACAGACTGCCCTGGCAGGAGCCAGCCGCGCTGAGGGGCTTCAGCCACACCACTCCGCCCCTTGCTGCCCGCTGAAGCTCCCCAGGGTGGCCGCTCCTGCTTCTCACATACACACACACACACTCACAGGACAGACTGCCCTGGCAGGAGCTGACCATGCTGGGGGGCTTCAGCGGGTGGCGAGGGGCGGAGTAGTGTGGCTGAAGCCCCTCAGTGTGGCCAGCTCCTGCCGAGGGCAGTCTGTCCTGTGAGTGTGTGAGTGTGTGTGTGTGCATCTGATCGGGGTTGGCCGAGGGAGGAGAGTTGTTGCCGCTACACATAACAATAACTACATTTATGTATACATATTTACATTTGATTTATAATATTCATTATCTAATATATTTCATATAACATATCTTTATTTTAAATTATTTTCCCTGTTTCCCTCTTCCCTTCTTCTTCCTCTAACCCTTTCTAACTACTTTATTTATATATATCTATTTCTAACCTTATCACTATTTTCTTTTTCTTCTCTTATGTTATATTACTGATTTATTAAGTATTTATTTCAAATTCAATTTTTGACTTATACATCTTTACCATACAATACTTACGTACATTTCATTAAAATACCTCCAGTTTTCTTAACAAAAAAATTGTGTAAATACTTGATTTACATTTTTCTTCTTTCTTCTATATATATTCAAAAAGAATATAATATTAAGTAGAGATTAATAAACTATAAAAATAAAAATACAAACATGGGGGGGCGGGGGGAAAAAAGAGATATAAGAAGAAAAATGTGTGTATGTGCATCTGATCGGGCTTGGCCGAGGGAGGAGAGTTGTCGGGCCGCCGAGCAGGAGAAGCAGGAGCCGGCCACCCTGGGGAGCTTCAGCGGGCAGCAAGGGGCGGTGTGGTTGAAGCAGCCGAGTGCAGCCGGCTCCTACTGCTTCTCCTGCTCTGCGGCGGTGGCAGCAGCAGTGACAGGTTTGTTTATCAGTATTTGCTGTAGAGTGTATTTCTTTTTGAGGACTGCATCAAGCACAAGAGTCCATTTCTTTAAGTTCTTTACTTAAGAACTTAATCAAATTACAGTAATTTCTCTGAAATGGAGCCAGGCCTTATACATCTAAGCCCACCACGAGTGCAACAGAACCTAACCAGTTCCCAGCAGAGCAGAAGACACCAGATCCACCAGCTGGTAGAGTAGAGAGATTGCAAAGAATGAACTTCTAAAAGCACAGGCACAAGATACCAATTATCATGCTACAGCTATGCCCCATCTGGAATATCAAGCAGCCTGTTTCTTTCCAAGCCATAGGCACATGTGGCTGTTAGGCAGTGGTACTTCCAATTATACTGTATATCCTTTGCGAAGTTCAGGTCGGCATGTGCAAGATATCCCAGTTTATCCACATGATAATTCTGTAACTTGGGCAACTTCCTGCACTCCAAATGTTGCTGAATTGCAATTCCCAGCTTTCTCATCATTAATAATGCCTTTTCCAGGATACTGGGAATTATACATCAGCCAGAGCTTGAACATCACAGGTTGCCTATTCTTAGGTTAGGTTGAGGGCCGAACACATTATGGTTTTGATTGTGTGAATGCAATTAACATTCATGGCTTTTTTTGTTATGTAAACAGCTCTAGATTCCTACAATCCCAATGTGGCCCAGGTTCCTACACAACTTCTGTTTGCAGAACATACTGTAAATAAATAAAATCACACTATTAATATGCCAATTTTGGTCCTAAAAGTAATAATCCATTATTCTCAGATGAATCTCTCAGACTTGAAACTCCAGTTGCAAATTGTCAAAATGTATAGCTACTCACCTTGGTGTGAGTAGCTGAACATCTAATTACCATAAAAACCATCTCACTGTGTTCCACCCTCTTTGCACTGAAGGATGAGAGCATAGAAATCATTATTACAAGTTCAGGGATATGCTCCATCCAGCAAAGAAAACCCTGCTTCAATTGATTCATTGCTTAATGTAGCAACTGAAACTGCAATGTGCACCCATTAAGTGAGAAATGTTGGCTTGATGAAGAATGTCTTATGTTAGACACATTTTTATGAGCTCCTATAAACAGGAGAATTAAGAACGTGCAGGGTGAGGAACTTGAAGCAAATGGAACTTGAGTTCCATTCATTCGCAAAATGAATTTGACAGGTTCAGAGAAGAAATGAAGAATGGGGCGGGAGGGGGGAGAGGGTTGCATAGCTTTACAAGAGTTTGACACATTAATTATCTTTAACTAGATAGTGTATAAAGGATAAATTGTAGATGGTTCCTGGGTCTAAAAATCATTGCATTCGGCAGGATTCAATCAAGGAAGGGATGTGTGAACAGAACAGAACTGACTTTCCAATGTCCTCCAAAGTTTCAATAAATGAGTTAAACCAAGAGATTACTGACATTTACTTAAATACCTTATGGAGATCAGGATGAGGCTATTTGTTCAACTTGAAGTCAAGAGAACTCCAAGTCAAAGAAGAGAATGGCTGAGGGCCATGGCACAGATTATACCAGGCTTAACATTAAAGGAATGTTTAATTGGAAACTGTACCCACACACTGCTCTCTGTTTATTTGTGCTGTTACACAGTTTTTATGTCTCATTTTGCTCAGTTGCAACTAGCAATCCAGCAGGAATATCTGTGTGCATGTGCATGCTTATGTGTACAGCATTCTCATTTTTAAAAAAAAGTATGGTTGGTTTTTGGTTTTTTTTGGCAAATTCATAAATCATAGATTATAGAAGATCATGGATGGTAGCAGAACCAGGTTTCACTCTTTATAGGCTGCAGGCAAGAAACTAGTGGGAGAAAGTAGCCAAGTAGGAAGGAAAGACAGTAGTGGTTGAAAAACAGGGAAAACAAAAGAAGAGAATTATCAGTACTGGTTGGAAGGGATCTTAGAGGTCATCTAGTCCAAACGTCTGCTCAGTGCAGTACTCACTAGAGTATCTCTGACAGATGACCACCCCACCCCCGCCTCTAGCTGGATGGTCCAGCTAAGGACCTCTAGCTAAGGAGAACTCACCACTTTGTGTGGACACTTGTTCTACTGGCTGGCAGCTCATACAAGTCAGGGAGTTCCTTCTGATGTTTATCTTTCCTTGAAGTGTTAACCCATTAGTGCTAGTCCTGCTCTCTGGGACAATAGAGAAAAAGTCTACTCCTTCTTCTTTGTGACAGTCCTTCAGGTATTTGAAGACTGCTATTGATATAGCTGTTCCAAGCTTAAATATTAAGGCTGGCTAGGCAAGTTAAAGTCCAGCAAACAATTAAGCATGGGTAAGTGAAGTGGGAGACGCCAGACAGTTGATTACCTAAGCAGTTTCTCATCTGGACGAGACCCTCAGCATCTGAAGGATGACCTAGCAATTTATTCCCAACGTTTGGAAGATCAATAGGAATCAGATGTTTTCCTCCTCTGGAAGAAACAAAAACAAAAATACTTTTAAAGAATTGCTACTGCATAAAGTAGCTGTGGAAGAAAGAGGATTTTGAAGATCTACCTTTGTCACTTCAGATCTTCCCATTATCTGGCCTGGCCAGCTTAACAGTAAGATCTGGTGAGTATGTGGCTGCGTATGTATAAATCAATCAATCAATAAATAAATAAATAAACAAACAAACAAACAAACAAACAAGTGTGTGTGTGTGTGTGTGTGTGTGAGATTAGGTCAAGTAATTGCATTTTGATAAAGAAAAATGATTTAACTTGAATTCCTACGTAATGTTTCTGACTGCAATGAGCCATTTCAGCCTTAGTGGGTGCTTAAAGTCCATATCTTTCCTCAGACATATTTTTTGAAGAACTTTATTATTTTTCAAAGCATAGTTAAAATACAAAATAGAGTATAGAAAAGACAGAGTATAGACCTAAAGAAAAAAGAGAAACTATAAAAGTGCAAAGCTGGAAAGGGATAGAAAAGGAAAGTGACTTCTGAGTTTCTCCAGTACAGATATAAATGCAATTACAAATAAAATCTCTTACCATTAGTTAAACCTCAGTAACATTATTTCTATAAAATCAGACCTTTTAATAATCAAAACCCAAGATTAAGGCATTTTTTTCTGACACGAGCAAATAATCTAAAAGTGGTTGCCAAGTAGAAACAAATCCAGAAATAGTAGTTTCTCTTATCAACGCTGTTAACTTGGCCATTTGGGCCTGTTCCATCAGTTTAATAGTCCAATCCTCCACTGTAGGAATTTGTGGATCTTTCCATCTTTGTGCATATAAAAGTCTTGCTCCTGTAATCATATATAAAAGCAAAGTCCCATGTTGTTGCTCATGCTGTTTCTCCATCAGTCCCAAGAGAAACCGTTCTGGTTTTCTTTGTAAGTACAGTTTAAGAATCTTTTGTATATTGACACATATTTGGTCCCAGAATTTTTTGGCCTTCTCACAAGTCCACCAAAGATGATAAAAAGTTCCTTCACCCTGAAAACATTTCCAACAAACATTTGTCACTCCATTATACATTTTTGACAGCTTATCAGGAGTTAAATACCAACATCATTTTATAAAAAATATATTTTAAATTATAATTCAAAGTGAATTTCAAATCTTTGTTCCACATGTTCTCCCATTGCTCCAACATAATATTATATCCAAAATTCTTAGCCTATTTAATCATACATTCTTTTCGTTCATCTTCTAAATTCATTTGTAACAACATCTTATACATCTTTGTAATAACATGATCATCATTTATACAAAGTTCCATTTCAAATTGAGTTGTTTGATTGACAAATTTAAAATTCTTTTTATCCACTTTAAAACGTTCTGACAATTGTGCATATGTAAACCAATGACATGTAAAACCTTCCAACTCTAACTGTTCCCTTTTTTTTAAGTTTAGGTTCACCCTCTTCAAAGTTTAACAAATCTTTATAATTTAACCAGGTTGTTTTCCCCACATTTTCTCTTCTAACAAATGCTTCTTGAGGTGACAACCACAATGGTACATTAGGAGACAATCTTGCTTTATATTTATTCCAAACCCTATTATGGCACTCCTAACAAAATGATTTTTAAAATCTTTATTAACTTTAACTTTGTCATACCACAAATAGGCATGCCACCCAAATCTTAACTCATGTCCTTCGAGTTGCAATAACTTCCTATTCTTCAAAGTTATCCATTCCTTCATCCAAAGTAAACAACAAGCATCCAAATCCTCAGACATATTTTCTGTAGGTAAACAAAGCAAGATATTTTAATTATTTGTCATAAGGCTTGGTTTCCAGACCACTCTCCATCTTGGGAGCTATCCCCTGAACTTGCTCCAATTTGTCACTGTATTTTTTGAACTGTTGCACCCAGAACTAGACACAGTACTCCAAAACTCCTGTTCCACATTATGTCCTGTCCATGCACCCAAAATAGCATTCGACTTTTTACAGCTTCATCACAGTGCTGCTTTATGTTTACCTTGTGGTTACCAAGACACCCTTGTCCCTTTTACATGTATGACTGCTAAGCCAGGTCTTTCCCATACCAGATTGTGGCTTACATTTTCTTATTCAGATGCAGAACTTTACATTTATCTCTCTTAAATTCCATCTTACTCATTTCCGCTCACTGCTTATGCCTGTTTAGATCTTTTTGAATCTTTTCCTCTCCATCCAAAGTGTTAGCCAAGCCACCCGTCTCAGTTCTGTGTCACTTGCAGACTTGATGCCTGTCCCTCAACCCTCAGAAAAGGGCGACTAAAACTCAGGTGCCCAGTTTGTATTATGAAGATAATCCCCACAATAGACAATTGTTTATGCCCCTGCTTTGCAATTCTGATGATAAATATAATTGATATATAAACAAAAATTAATTCAAGATGAATGGGATCAAAAGGTTTTATTATAGTCAAAATGATCACTGGCTTTTTTTAAAAGATGAAAAATGGTATAAATAAGATTGAGATGCTCTCCATAAGCCAATGTACTTCCTGGGATTGCTATAAATTCCCATAAGCATAGCAGTAAATAGAAAGTACACTGACACCCACATACCAACATTTAAGGAGGTTGGCAAAGTATAAGTATGTACTGTATGCATGTATATGTAATATATATTTCAGTATATGTTGTTTTTCTTAGAAGGCAGGTTAACATTTCCAAGTGATTCTAAAACAAATGACCACCATTCTCCATTTTGAATCACTACCCACTTATCCCCAAGGAAGGAAAATGACTTCTTCTTCATGGTAGATCAAAGCTGAATTTCATTGCATTCTTTACCCTCAGGAGCTCATTAGCTGTTAGGGAGAGCTTCTCTCTCCACAAATGTTGTATCAAGCCAGGAGTGTAGATAACTGGAAACTCCAGGACAGAAAAAGACACTTCACTAGAGTTTCATAAGGAAATGCTAGATTGGTGGAATGATAACTTAATAGAAATTGCATATGACATTTTAAAAAGTAGACCCAAGAGAAGCTGGTTTGCAGGTGTTATCAGTGAGACAGGTCCTTCATGTGAATCAGAAGCACGTAAAAATGCTTCAAAGAACATGCCCCAGATTTGCTTGAACTATAGACAAATCTAAATAGAGGTGTCAAAATGATATTTAAAATTTAATGATATTAGCCACGGAGCACCATAAGGGTATCAGCTACAGAGCACGCTTGAGGAAACAGGTTATCTAGATCCATTTCAGTTTGGATTCAGACTCTGTCATGGGATAGAAATGGCACTAGTTGCTTTGGTGGATTACTCTGGATGGGGGGGGGACCATGCAATCCTCCTGGATTGCCTGCAAGGTTTGGGGTCAGGATCTGTAGAGGGGTACTGAGGTAAACTTTAAGAAGGAATGTAAAGTGCTATGTCAGTTACAACCCTACTTGCAGTGGGTGGCCATTACCACAGTGACATATGCCCTTATCGCCACCCATTTGTATTTACTGCAATGTGGTGTACATGGCCCTGCCTTTGAAGACTACTTGGAAAGGGCAACTGCAAATAAAATGTGGTGGCCCAAATATTAACAAATTAAAGTTATGACAATGATATAACACCTGCTTTATGGTCACTATGCTAGTTACCAAAAAGTTATGGCTTGGCACTGAAGTACTTACAAGAATACTTCCTCCAGATCGAAGCAACCTATTGGCTCACCCACTGCATGCATAACACCCGTGGTCCTCAGGGAAATGAGGTGAAAGGGGCAGGGCTTGCACACATTCACTTCTAGTTACAAAATTGCTAAAGTTCAAAGCACCTATGTGAAGTTTCATTGCAAATTGAAACTTCCTGTGTCCTTTCCCAGCACACATTTAGTTTAAGGTTTAAAATTCTCTTGTTAACATGAAGTGAATTCTTCATGTAAAAGATGATGCCAATATACCCAGGCAGTCATCAGTTATGCCATGTAGTATGGATTGAACAACAACAACAAAATGGATTTCCAACAGTTTTTTTTAAAAAAAATCTCATAAATCTTCATCAGGGATTACTTAATTAATGTATCAATGGATATTTTTCCCCAACAGCTGGTGAAAACAATCATTTACTGGTGAACATATTGCCAGACAATAGATTTAAATAATTTAATACAAGGAAAATGAGCTATGGGGTTGGTA
The DNA here is from genome assembly GCA_023362775.1 of Charina bottae. Lineage (NCBI taxonomy): Eukaryota > Metazoa > Chordata > Lepidosauria > Squamata > Charinaidae > Charina > Charina bottae. Next base: position 14,732 of record JALMGJ010000164.1, on the reverse strand, counting down.
GTCTCATTTGCTCATTGTATATGGATTCTATGTCCTCTCCCTACTGTGGATAGCAATATTCTATTCATCGTTTGATAAGAGGATCATTTCTGGAATAATCTGCAGATTTCAGTTGTTCAAATAACCTAAGTAGCAATGGTTCAATTGATACAGCGGCTGGCTGTATTTCTATCCTTCCACTAAATGTAACGTATATTTCAAAAATAACCTAGTTGCATTTGCAACTAGGAAGCAAATGGTAGTTTAGTGTTGTTATATTTATTTATTTTATTTTATTTTATTTTATTTTATTTTATTTTATTTTATTTTATTTTATTTTATTTTATTTTATTTTATTTTATTTTATTTTATTTTATTTATCAAATTTATCACCGCCCAACTCCCCCAAGGGGGACTCTGGGCGGTTTACAACAAAATTAAAATAATTAACATACAATTATAAATAGATTAAAATACACAGTAAATAACAGTTTAAAATATAATGAATATAACAAAATCCAATAACCAAATCTTCTTAAGTTCATAAAAAGGGCACTCCAGGACTAATCTAAGGTGCTAGCCATCTCCAGGTATATACATTCTCCTTCTCGCCCCAAGCATGGTGACAAAGCCAGGTATTTATGTATAATACTTGCTTTAGAGATCCAGAGAAGTTTCCTTGGAAGGCCCATGTCAGCACCCAATAAAGTTGGGGCTGTACAAAATCTGGTGGAACAGCAAGAAGCCCAGTGCTGGATCAATTGCTAATACATTTGCTAGATCTTGTACACATTTTCAGACCTTCACTGAGAATCAATTTTGCTTCCTTAGAAACACAGCTCCCCTATCTCAGATACTAAAGGCAAAGATCACAAGTCAGACTGCTTTCTTGCCCACTCCCTCTCAGACAAGTCCCGCCCCACCCAGCCCAGCCCTCCACCCCCATTGTGACTGGAGTTGGGATGGGAAAGTAAGCATACCAAACTACTATCTTGGCTCTATTTTAAGATGTGGAATTAACACAACAAATATGCAGATGGCTGTTCTCCTATATGAACACTGTGGAATGAGCCACACATCTGGAATCTCAAAAGTAAATTAATAAATAAAAATCTAGTGCTGGAGGATTGTTATTCCATTGACTGAAAATGCAATGAACAATGCTGTCTTGAGAATGCAGAAGGCAAATTGACGAGTGATAAAACACGATACTGAGTGAGACACAAAGAGACTCATATGTATGGGGGAAAATTGAGGCTGAAAATTGAACGCATGTGATTTTCCTTCTGAACAGGCATACATCCAAATCAAGAGCTAGAATCATATCTGACAATTAACCATTGCCTACTTTCTCTCTTGTGGCTCGTCAGCTTCAGAATTCCTTTCCCTGGAGGCCAGACTGCCATGAATATTGTCCGTCTTTTGGCACCAGGTGAAGTCATAGCCTTTCACTGTTGCCTCCAGGACTCAGCATTCACATGCTTTTTGTCCCACTGTGTTACAGTGATAATTATTTATACATGTTAAGTTCAACCTCGGGGTCCCTCTGGATTCACGATTCCTGCTCGATGAGGGCCTTTGCTCAACTTTGGGTTGTGCGCCAGTTGTACCCTTTCCTGGACCACTTATTCCCTGGTCACCTCCCCATGGATTACTGTAATGCACTCTACATGGGGCTGCCTTGAAGAGCATCCAAAAGCTTCAGCTGGTACAAAATGCAGCAGCACAGACAGTTATATCAGCACACGTTACATCTCTGCTCTGTGAACTACAGTGGTTACCATGACCTAGCCCCAGGTGTAAGGTCACACTGCAACATATTTTAGGATTCCCTTACTAACTTTGCTCAGACTGAAGAAGCTCCTTGGATAAGGAGCGAAACATTTCCACTGAGAAAATAGAAATCCAGTTGACATGATTCAAGCTACAGACAATTCCACATGGATGACTGAGAACCTTCATAGACATACAGTGGTTACCAGTTTGCTTCTGGGTTCAATTCAAGGTGCTGGTAATGACCGATAAAGCCCTACATGGCATGGGGCCGGGTTATTTGAGGGACCGCCTGGGCCCAATCACATCTACCCATCCCATCAGGTCTGACAGGAAAGACAGCCTTTTCTGCCACCACACCTTTTGGAACCTCATTCCCCCTGAGGTCAGACTGGCCCCAACCTTGCTGACCTCTGGAAGAGCCTGAAGACACGGCTTTGCCATCTGGCCTGGGGATCTGGTAGCGGTGGTGTGGAGCCTGCAAAGTTAGTTCTTGGTACTTCATTGTTAGTGAATTGACTGTGCTGTCCTGCTGATTATTTTTTCATGGTTTTTCATGTTTTTAATGAATTCTGATTTTTTTTGGGCTATTTTGCTGTATTGTTTTTGTATTTTTAACTTTCTACGCTGCTCAGAGTCATGTATGTGAGATGGGCTATATAAATTTACCAAATAAATAAATAAACAATAAAATTCTTATTTAACCTGGTTTTACTATTTTATATTGCTTATTATCCAAGATTGTCTGGATAGTGAACAGGTTATATGTATTTTAAATAATTTTTTTTCCTGGTCCTCCCTTCATTTGTCCTCCCACATTCTTGTAATGTAGAAGAATAAATCAGTCTCAATTCTTGTGTGTGTGTGTGCGTGTGTGCATGTACACACATTCAGAACCCCCCCAAAGCACACACGCATTTTGTACAACTATTTTCATAATACTTCAGAATGAATGTACATATATATCCATATGTAGTGCTCTGTGTGTGTTTGTGCGCACATACACATGGATATATCATGTATGCTTAACGTGTTTCTGATTTTGAAGAGCTTTGAGAACTCTCAAAAGTTTAGGAGGTTGAAAGAGTGTGGGTATATGTGTATAAAGCATAAAGTATATGTGTATAAAGCATTCCAAATCATTTTACTGTGTCAACTGAACAAAAGTAAAAATAACAGACATGTGGAGTGATGCAAATGACAACAGTTGTCAAAATGAGAGACAATTTCAGCTCCTGGTATTGTTTTGTTCTAAACAACAGTTTTACTAGAAACAAAATAACACAAATCCTACTCTGTGTGTGTGTATGTGTAAGTATTAAAAAACCCAAACACATAGACAAATTCTCACCCATCCCTACTCTTGAGTACAGGTAGTCCTCAGTTAATGACCACTCATTCAGCGACCATTCAAAGTTACGACAACATTGAATGAGTGGTAGTTACAACCAGTCCTTGAAGTTCTTGCTGTCCCAACACCGCCGCAGTCATGTGATCGCGACCTGGGAGTTTGGTAACAGGCTCGCATTTACAATGGTTGCAGCATCCTGTAGTCATGGGATCATGATTTGCGACTTTCCTTGCAGCTTCCCACATGCAAAGTCAATGGGGAAGCCAGCAGGGGAGGGTGCAAGTTGCTTGGGTAAGTCTCTCCCACCCATGCACCCTCCTTGAGCCTTGCTGCGCTTGTGCCACGCCTCCCCGGCCACTCACACACCTCTGTGCACCCTCTCCCACCTGGCAGCAGCCACCCCAAGCCCGCTGTGCTCGCACTGCACCTCCCTGGCCACCTGCGCACCCCCTCGCTCCCTCTCTCACCCAGCAGCAGCCACTTACCTGCCTGCTGGCCTGCTTGCAAGCCAACTGGGACTTGCAACTTCCTGCCAGCTTCCCCATTGACTTTGGTTGTTGGAAGCTGGCAGGAAGTTGTGAGGAGGTGCTCGCTTAATGACCCATGATCCTCGCTTAACTATGGCAACGGGGACTGCAAGGATTGCTGTTGCTAAGTGACGTGGTCACGTGATGCCACACTTTATGACCACATCACTTAGTGACAGAAATCCTGGTCCCAATTGCTGTCGTAACTCAAGGACTACCTGTACTCCTTTCTTTTAGCTACTTTTGATTGAATTCCATCCCTTTCTGTTATTTGGCTATCCATACATATTTCATGGCAGCCTATACTAGAGTTATTAGGCTAGTTACTAGATCAGAGAATGCAGTAGACATAGGGCAGATCCATACTTTCTATTTCTGTTCTATTCTATATACTTCTTTCTATTTGACCCATTACCGACACAGGCCACTCACCTCTTCTGGAGTGCAGGAATAGATGACATTGTCAGCTCTCACTTCCAGCCCATTGCAAATGGATGCTTTCCAGCTTGGATTCAAAACTATTGTTTTCTGACACTTCCTTCAGCTTTTCAGAGCGGATCATCTCCAGCATTGGTTCTGTTCCAGTAGTAGTCTCACTAGCAATTGGCTTCAGGGCCTGGCACAACCCCTCCCCGCCAGCGGCTGAACGTGTCCTGTGCAGCCATTTTGTCTTGCGCTACCATGCTGCTATGTTCCCCACATTTTTTAAATAATCTTGCAGTTGATCCAATGGTGGTCTGTTAAGTCAATGACCTCTCCTCTCCCTTTGGAGCTCATGTTCCATTCAAGTCTTTCATCTCCAGTGAGCGTCCTTTTGGCTTTTGCCCCACCTGGGTGAAGCATACGCCTCTTGCTTTCTTACTCCCTGCCCACATGACTGCAAAACATCCCTCCCCATCTCATTCTCATTTATGTATGTATGTATTTGCTTGTTATTTATTATATATTTATGTTTACATTTTAGGTTGCAGCCCAGGAATGTTGCTACTTATAAAGCCGAACTACCATTTCTTCCTTGTTACAATATTTCCATGGACCTACAGGAGATGAGAGGAACCAAAGAACAGCCTGTTCCCTGTTGTTTTGAGTAAATTAGCATCAGAGCAGTGAGGCGATAACAATGGGGAAAAATTAAAAAGAAAAAGGGTCTGCTTTAGTGTCATAGGACACTAAATGTGGGAAGGGGAAGTGAAGGCGTTCAGGTATGCAAATATCTGGGGAAGCAAAAGAAAGGCATAATGATTCACAAGGAAGGAACAATCCCTAAAAGGGAAACGCAGGCAGTGGTAGACTGGTCCACACAGGAGCCAGCCAGCCGTTGGAGCTTGACTTCCCTGCACAGGTAGGAAGGGCAGAAAGCAGGAGAATCTCCAAACAGGCCTTGCAGTTGCTGTAATCCAGACTCAGCACCAGCTCAGCCCCCTTGCCAACCCACTGCATTATGAAGTGGAATTTCTGAAATTGGCTTAAAAATAGAAAAGAGCAGCATGGGAGAAAGCAGTTGAGGCACAGTGTAGAAGTACCCATAATGGACCTCCCCAGAGCCTTTTACAGAGTGATATTCTGTATCATATCATCTATGATATCATATCATATGATATATCGTATCATCTATGATATCATATCATATGATATATCATATCATCTATGATATAAGAATCATGATATTCTCCTTAACCAAATGATAAAGTGTGGGCTGGATGCTACTACCATTAGATGGATTCACAGTTGCCTTAATGGGTCTACTTCAGATTGGAGGGAAGCACCACAGGGTCTTGTCCTGGGTTCTCTACCCTTTTGTGTGTTGCCAACGGCGGCACTTTAGAAAGCACTGAACTAGAGTCAGTGGCAATATCACCATTGTTAATGGTTGTTCAAAAGCTTTGTATTTTTCTTAATTCAACCTTTACATGCTATATTTAAGGGAGCTACCACAAAGGTGCAACTATCCAAAATATATTTCCTTATAAATATCCTATAAGCTTTTTTGTGTGTATTTTTGAGTGCACAATGTTCAATTATACATTCTTCCATTTCTGTGTTGCATCAAACACCATTTTCGATTGTGTCATTGTTTATTGCAGATTTTGTTTACTCCTAGCAAAGGAGTAGGATTGACTATTTCTCTTTCCTTGTCACTTATAACATGAAAGTTGCTGTCTATATCACGCATAGTTCAGCTATGGGATGTGTGACAATTATGTGCTATCTCTCTTGGCCTATTGATATATATTTCCGATTTTCTATGCTAGCAACGTTATAGTTACCTGCAGTTTGAGTTTAAAATGTCACTAATTGAACTGCTGATGGGAGAGTCCTCTTGTGGCGATGGCACTTTTACACATTGTTGCCATGGGGGGTGGTATTTATTCAATTGTATCACAGCTGTGAAGAAGTGGCATTTTTCTATTTCCATGTTCTTTTGACAGTTCTCACAAATCTGAATTTTCCCACAGTTCTGTAGATTTGATCCTACCTAAGAGAAAGGAGCCTGTTTATTGCTTCTTTCCTTCCCATCTGGTCTGTGAAATGTCTTCTTTTGTTTCTTCTTCCTACCGTCAAGCTTCTCACTTGCATCTGCTAGATGTTTTCTGTTTGGTTTCTCAAAAGTGCCCTTTTTGCATTTCATATATTGCATACTATTTAAGATTATTAGGCTTTTTTCTACTTCTATTAGCCAAGAAAGATGGATTAAAAGGGGAGGGGGGATAATAATAGTAGACCAGGGGTGGGGAACGTCTGGCCCATGGGTCGTATAAGGCCTGCAAAATCATTTGGTCTGGCCCTCTAGGAGATCCCACCCGCAAACCCCGCCCCCTTCCACACAATTGGCTCCCACCCACAAACCCCACCCCCTTCCACGTGATTGGCTTCCGCCCACAAACCCCACCCTCGGTGCTTGTGATTGGCTCCCGCCCGCAAACCCTGCCCCCTTCCACGCGATTGGCTCCCGCCCACAAACCCCGCCCCCCAGTCTGCGAATGATGTTATAAATATCCAAATGGCCCTTGGCAGAAAAAAGATTCCCCACCCCTGTAGTAGAGACAGACCAAGCTGCAACTGGTTCAGAATGCAGTGGCATGTGCAGTTTTGGGTGCTCCATGGTTCACCTGAGTAACACCACTACTGTGTAGCTGCACTGGCTCCCAGTTGCTTTCCGGGTGCAATTCAAGGTTCTGGTTATCACCTTTAAAGCCCTACATGGCAGAGGGCCAGGTTACTTGCAGGACCACCTCTCCCTGAGGGTATCTGCCCACCCTACTAGGTTAGATAGGATGGGTGTGCTCCAGGTGCCCTCCCTTAAATGTTGTCACCTGATGGAACCTTGGAGATGTGCCTTCTTGGTAACTACCCCGGCCCTTTGGAATAGCCTCCCACCTGAGACAGTAATGACTTTTTAATTTTCTATTTTTCAATTACACCTCTCCCAATACTCTGCAACCTCCCTTGCTGTCCACATGGCTGGACCTTAACAAAGGAGTTTCTTCCATGTATCTTCTCTTGGGATTCAACTGAAAGTTAGGAATGCTAGGTAAGTAGATCATCATTGGAGTGATGAGTGTACAAGAAAGGGCACTGACCCTTTGGCCATCACATAACTGAAATTACTGCAAGGTTGCCACATTCCATTCTTGAAAATTTCACTAACATTTTCTTCTCCTTTCAGTTCCACCGAACGGAAAGGAAATCTTTTCAGGGATACAGAAGAAATTCTCAGCCAGAACTACTTTGAAAGGATCCTGTATTACGAAGACATTATTGCCAGTTTCAAAGCTGATTCAAATGTTAAGCAGGCGATTTAGTCCAGAATGTATTACCTCACGAACATCTATTTCTCTGTGACAAAGGCTCCAGTAGCAAAGCCTTTTCACATAAGCAGAGCTGGATGTTGAGCAAAAAATTCCAAATCGTCGTTTTCAATGAGTGCACATAGTTCTATGATGAGCACACACATATGAATCAATTCTCCATATGTTATTCCAAAGTGAAATAGTACCATATGGACTATACCATGTGTGCCACACCTGCTTTCTAAGTTTGCTCAGACAATGTGACAACAAACAAGAAGAAAAGGCTGTGCTTAAGATTTGTGGCAGAAAGAAAGGAAGGCCTAACTGAGATGGATTTTAGTCACTTGTTTTTTTATTTAATTCGTTAAACTTAATAAATGGCTGCCCACCAGCCACTCAGTACAATATGCAAGATAATGATTTAAGTTGTTCATAAGTCCAGGAACTATGGTAGCAAACGTGGAAACAAATCACACAGGAGTGGTACTTGAATTAAAATTGAACAGTGAGAAGCTATTCCATAGAATTAATCTTAGGTTCCCCCCAAGATCTAAGACAGCTCCCACCCTGATGGCGTTCTGAAAGGCCTTAAAGACCTGGCTGTCCTCCCAGGCCTTGGAGTAGGGTGGAGGGAACCCTCCTTGTTAGAGGTGTTTGATGTATGTTGTATATGTGTTGGTGTTAGTTGTCTGGATTGCCATGTTGGTGTTTACCTTGTTGCATTTTTAATGTATTTTATTCTATTGTGCTTTCTCTATTGTGAGCCTCCCAGAGTCACTCTGGGATCAGGCAGCACCAACATCAAGTTCAATCAGTTAATCAATCAATTAAAAATGTTTACCCATGGAAAATAAAGGAAGTGAGCCGATTTATTTACCATATGTGAAAGTCCAAAATGACTGCTCCTACTAAAAAGATATAACTCAAAAATCTAACAACCCAATTTCTCGAGGTGGACATAGAAAGGGCTTCCATGGATAAATCATATCATACATTATGGGAGGATTCATATGGAAACTAATGTTGGAAAAGTTAATACAATATTCAGGCTAATTTGTGCAGTCTCTTCCGCGCCTGCTAGAGAAGAGCCTCCTGGATCAGACCAGCAGCCCACCTATAATTATTTGTCAGAAAGGGGGCATCCAGATGCATTAAGCAAGCTCATAAATATGGACAGGAGAGTGATAGTCTTTTCCCCCCTCTCATTTCTCGTGCCTTGAATTTAAAGTATGCTGTTTATGATTGGTAGAGATTGATTTTATCTACTTTCTTTTTAAACCTGTCCAAAGTAAGGTTTTAGACCACATCTAATGGCAGCAATTCCACAGTTTAACTTTGTGGTTGCATAGAGAAGTACTACCTTCCCGCCAGTACTGAATCTTCCCCATTTAATGTTTATTGAATGATCTTAAGCTCTAACATTGTAAGAGAGGGTTAACAACTTCTTGTATTCTTTTCATACCATGCATGATTTTATGTACCTTAGTTGTATCTTACTAATCCTTTGCTTGAAACAAAATGCCCCATTTGTTGTATTCTTCCCTTCTGGGGAAGCTGCTCCAGCCACTTCATCATTTGGTTGTCCTTTTGATATTTTTTCCAACCACACAACATCCTTTTTGATGTGCAGTAACCAAAGCTACAGAATATCCCAAATGTGGTCTCACCATTGATTTATATAATGGGATTACTATATTGGCTATTTTATTTCCAGTTTCCATCCCAAGGATTCCAAGCAGAGAATAAATCTTTTTTATAGCAGCTGGACATAGAGCTGACATTTTTTATTCAGTTATCAGCTATGACTTCAAGATCCCTTCCATCCCTTCCTTTCTGATAACTCAAATCCCATTAATGTACTGTATATAGGAATGTTGGAACAGTATGTCAGACCATATCACTTTAGAGTTACTTATCATTGCCATTTTTGAGGCCCATTCTGGCTTGAATAGATCCTTCTGGAGTTCTCTGCAATCCCTTTTTAATTTTATTCCTAAATAATTCGGTATCATCAATCAACTTGATCACCATGCTTAAACCTAACCTTAGATCACTTATAAATAATTTTAAAGTACTGGTCCCTATCCCCTGAGGGTTCCAATCTGAACATATATCCAACTAGTCCATTTATTATTACTCTGTTCCCTGTTTCTCATCTAATTCCCCATCTTGGGCAGCACCTGTCTTATAGTCTATAGCAGATAGGTATGGCTGTTTTATTTGCCCCTTTGATGTGGCCCTTGGTTCAAGACTTTCTGGAAGTCTATCTACACTGCCTCTTAGATCACCCCTGTCTACAAGTATGTTAACACCTTCAGTAAAGTCCAAAAGGTTAATGAGAGAAGATACAGAAAGAATAATGAGTCTTTTCCCATGAAACTGTTCTTCTATATGAATATTTTCTTTTTAATAATACAGGGGGATCTATAGGAGGGGGTCAAAAAAGTCAAGATGACAATGGTGAGTGTACAGTTGAAGCCCCTCTCCTTTTCTATGTGCATCAACATCATAGGCACAGTTGAAGGGATGGGGCTCAATTGGAACCACCATCTTAACTTTTTTTGCCTGTGGCATCTGTCCAATATCCTCAGCACTGAAGACACAAGCAAATAATTTGTTTCAATAAATAAATGGGGGGTTATCAGGGGTTTTAATCAGTGATGTTATCAAGGTAAACAAAACCCCATGGTGCAGATGTCACCAGGTCATAAACCATACTGGTTATGACGTTACCTCTTGTCAATCGGAAGATCGCAAGTTCAGAGGTTCGAGTCCCTAGTCCCGCGTGACGGAGTGAGCTCCTGCACTAGCCCCAGCTCTTGCCAACCTAGCAATTAGAAAGCATGCAAATGCAAGTAGATGAATAGGCACCACTTCGTTGGGTAGGTAACAGCATTCCGCGGGCATCATGCCAGCCACATGACTGCAGAAACGTCTTCGGACAACGCTGGCTCTTCGGCTAACAAACAGAGATGAGCACCGGCCCCTAGAGTCGGACACGACTGCACAAATGTGCGGGGGGAACCTTTACCTTTTTAATCCCATCTTGCCAAGTGTTCATGGCAAATAAGACAGAAAGTTTTGCAGAGTTTAACTGGAAGCACACACACACACAACACACATACCCTCCAACAAGCAATGGAAAAACTGAACATAGCAAGAAAGCCCTATTTCGAGCCTATGTGAAAGAAAATAAAAGCTCGGTTGTTTAAAAAAAAACCCAGAACTTTTAAACTCCTGGAAAGGTTTAACTCAGGATTGCAACTGAGCAGAAACATACCCAGAGGATGACTGTAGACATGCATAAAGCATCTCCTGCAAGGGGAGATCAGTTATATGTCCAGGCATATTACAGTGCAATTACTCTATGTATGTACAGAGCAAGCGCTTTTTTGCAAGCAACATGGAGGTTGATTTGCTTGATGTAAAATTGAGCCAAGGACCTCCAGAGCAGAGTATTCTGGGGAGGAAAAGACTCCATATTCCTGAGAATGCTCCAGATGGACTTCTGCAGTTCTGCAGCACAACAAATGGTAACTATAAAGATTAAGAAAAAAGTAGTATTTCAGGTTTGTTTTAAAACCAGCACTCTAATCTTATTTTGTGTTATTTTTCAAAACAGAGAGGTCTTAAGATATCACCATGACACAGATTCTTTGTGCATGTCCACAGGCATTGAGAGAGTGTTTTTTTTTTAATCTGTTCAATCGTGTCTGATTCTCGGAGACTGCCTGGACAAGTCCCTGCAGTTTTCTTGGAGAGGTTTTTCAGAAGTGGTTTGCCATTGCCTGCTTCCTAGGGCTGAGAGAGAGGGACTGGCCCAATGTCCCCCAGCTGGCTTTGTGCCTGAGGCAGGACCAGAACTCACAGTCTCCCGATTTCTAGCCTGATGCTTTAACTGCTACACCAAACTGGCTCTCCGAGAGAGCGTATTTCTGCTCAATTGCAGACCTATAGTTAAACCTCTGCACAGAAGGAGCTTAAAGAGCTTTTTAAAACTAGCTTCTGTTTTTCTTCGGAAAGACTGAAGATGGGATTGGCTTGCCATGTTCATTTATCCACTGCTTTCTGGATGGCTGGAGAACATGAGTATGTATGTGTGTGTTTCCAGTTAAACTCTGAAAAAAATAATGTCTTTATTTAAAAAAAAAAAAAAAAAAAAGGCCGGAAAAGCAGGCTGTAGCTTAAAAGGTTTTTTTCCCTGATTCTAAAAGTCCACAAAAATGAATAATAATTAACAATAATTTATTAAATTTGTATGCTGCCCAACTCTCAATGACTGTGGGCGGCTCACAACAAAGACATTACAATAACATCAATAAAAGATAAATATAAAAGATGGTAAGTACGATGAAGCGAGGGGTCTCACTCTCCCTTGCCAAAGGCCTGGAGTAGAGCCAGGTCTTCACGGCTCTTCTAAATAACAGCAGACGGGGGGGGGGGGGGGGGGGGGCATTCAGATCTTGGGAGTGAACCTTGTTCCAAGGCTTTCTTTATTTCAAAAGTGATCTCAAGACGGTTTGCTTTAAATATGTAGGTTTTCAATACATTTATTGAGTTCCCTGAGATCAATACAGGTGACAGGAAGTTTATGTAGATTTTTAACCATAGGGCTGGCAAGCAGCCCTTTCTGATGGGATTAGGTAGTACATCATCTCCAGTATGACTTGTGACCTGTGATGTTTGTACTGCTTAGAGTTTTTTGTTGGTTTTGATATCACTGATTAAAACCAATGGTAAGCTCTCAGCTTAAATTAGTATACACTACAGCTACTAATCGAAGAGAATATTTGTAGCTCAGGGTTGAACTGTGGAGTCCTTGGTGCTCTCTGAGCCTTGTTGTTTTCTTGCAGACGTTTCATTGCCAGGCTAGGCAACATCTTCAGTGTGAAAAGGGAGTGGGACTTGCTCTTTGTTTATATACCCTGTTTATAGCTGTATACACTACAGCTACTCATTTCATTTCCCTGCTATTTTCCTATCTGTTGCTGGCTATGGCCATTGCGGGTCAGATTTCAAAAATTGAGAACCCCAAGGAAGATGCCAGAACTCTTATGATTAATAAAGATTTATTAAAGTGGTCCCTATACTTATAGTGTCATGGCCTCAGATCAGGTCCCCACCAGGCACTGCGCATGCTGATTCAGCAGCCACTGAATCAAACACTGACACCCTCTCAGGTTTCTCCTCAGCCGGCGCAGATTCTGGGGCTTCCTGCAATTTTATAAATGCTGCTTTTATGGACCAGGTAGGCATTCCATTTTGCCAGTTGAAGTGCCGGTGGTAGTGGAAACCATCAAGGGATGCCCCCTGGAGTCAGCCCCATTACTATGACTCTCTGCACCAGTGACTCTGCATATGGAGCAACACTCAAACAACTCCAGTTCTTGGTCATGCCAGTCATTGAGTTTCAGGTCATGTTGGGGCTTCCTTGGCTGCGTCTACATGACCTTCATATCTCCTGGTCCAAAGGCACTGTGGCTTTCCCAGCGCAACACTGTCAAGCTCATGTGGAAACTCTGAAGGCCGCACAAATGCCTTCCAAGATGGAACAGGAAGTTGAACAGCTACCAGCCAAGTACAGTGACTTCAGTGATGTTTTCAGTGCTCAAGAAGCTGATCACCTTCCCCACCACCACCAGCCCTATGATTGTGCTATAGATTTGCTACCAGGAGCAACCATTCCTAAGGGTCATCTCTATGCTCTCTCTGAACCAGAAACAGAGACACTCCACCTCCCCCACAGGGGCCCCTGTGCTATTTATTTTTTAAAAAATCTGGGGAGCTCCATCTTTGCTACAATTAGAGAAATCTAAAACAAATCACAGTGTGCAACCGATACCCCCTTCCATTGATCTCGGATCTACTGGAAAGGGTATGCTCTGCCACCATCTTTACTAAATTAGATCTCCGTGAAGCATACAACCTAGTCCGGATCAAGGAAGGGGATGCAGGACCGTCTTCCAAACCAAGTCCAGCCATTTTGAATTTTGGGTTATGCCATTCAGCCTATGTAATGCTCCTGTGGTCTTCCAGCACTTCATGAATGACATCTTCCAGGACCTCATGGAAAAGTTTGTTATTGTTTAGCTTGATGACATCCTGATTTACCCCCAGTCACCTCAAGAACATATAACCCATGTTAGGACTGTTCTGCAAAGACTCCAGGAACACCATTTATATGCAGTGTTGGAGAAGAGCGCGTTTAACCTCACAGAGATTGAATTTCTGGGATACTTCATCTCCACTCAAGGTCTAGCCATGGATCCAATGAAAGTTCAAATGTTGCAGCCCCCTCAGAACAAGAAAGATATGCAGCAGTTCCTGGAGTTTGTGAACTTTTACCATAAATTCATTCATGCTTTTTCACAGATTACTGCACCCATCTCAATACTGCTTTGCAACAAATTTCCCTTTAGCTAGGGCCCTGAGGCACAGCAGGCCTTCCAGCACCAGAAAGAAATGTTCACCTCTACCCCTTTTCTACAACACCCTGACCCTGCAAAACCCTTTATTGTGGAGGCAGATGCCTCAAATATTGCTGTTGCGGCTGTTCTCCTTCAGCCCACAACTCCCAATCAGCTCCTTTGCCATGTGCATTTCTCTCCCATAAACTGACTCAGGGCACCGTGGTAAGTTTGAGTCCATGGACGTGAGTCACAAAGGGGGTCACCATCTGGGTAGTTCTTATAGCCCCCAACTCGATCTCCCTCCCTAGGGCATGTACACTCTGGCCCAGGAGACTAATAAAAAAGGAGATTACTATTTACTTTAACCAAATTCCAATAAAGGACAAAGAGGAAAAGAACACAAAAGCAAACAATGGGGATAATCCCATAGAAAGGAATACAATAGCCCAGGCTGTTTGCCTTGCTAACCAGTAGTGGGGAGGTGGAAGCCACTCTGGAGTTGAAAGCAGTAACCAATTATCTTATTAAGGTCAAAGCAGGGAGCCTGTAAGTTTGCAGTTTGTGCTTGTTAAGCAAGTGGCACGCCAAGGAGAAAGGTTGCTCAGGAAGAGATAGTTTGTATAAGCATTAAGGGAAAAAATAGAAAAAACAGGTCAATCACTGGACACTACCCTACTAATAAATGATATCCTGATCAAATTCAGAACACCACACATTCTTAATATACCAATATTTGGCCCTTGTTTTGTTTTTCAAACATCTACATTTCTCATAGTCAAAATTGCTAACTGTTATGATTTTTGCTTCTTCACCCTGCCCTTCTTAAAAATCAAGGAAGAAAATGTCTAAGGTTTTTCATCCCTCACATATGAAGGTCTTGAGAAGATTGAGAAAGAGAAAT
>JALMGJ010000163.1:0-67274 GCA_023362775.1 Charina bottae | reverse complement strand
GCACCAGTACTAATTAAAAAGTTTCATCGGGAATTCCCTGATAAACCCCATTGAACTGTATCTAGTGTAACAATTATAATGTTTTTTTTTCTCGTTACAGATATAATAACAGATGACAGGTCTTTTAATCAACTTAATTACTATGTAAATCACAGGGAAGGGAGGAAAATCTTGGGCTGGTGGCATGTCAGAACTCGGGCAGAGTCCTGCCATTGAGACAGACTATTATGTGTATTGGGTAAAAGAATGTGTATACAGGAGACGACGGATCCGGAGGAAGACAAACCATTAGCACAACTGAAACCCCGAGTGTTCCCAACAACACATCACCGGTGATGGCTGTCTGAGCACCAAGAGACATTTACATGACACGGGTCAGGGAAGATAGGAAAGGGAGGGGGGAATACTCCGGGTTTGGGAATGCTTAAAATGTCAAGTCTTGTCAAGCGCAAATCACTCAAGTCTTTCTTTCGTGTAATAGCTACTTGTACTATAATAAACTGTTTACTATTTGGCAATTGCGTCCCATCGATTGCTTGAGAGAAACGGTTTACTGAGACAGGGGAGCGAAGCACATTACACTTCACTTGTGACTTTGTCCGATACATCTGGCTGGCTACTGATGAAAACCAGATGCTGGGCAAGATCAACTCTTGGTCCTATCCAGCCTTGGGGCTCTTCTTAGCATCTCTAAGTAGCAAGCAGAATTTTCTCTACTAGTGCACTCAAATTCTTGCTTCCCTGAATTTCTCACAGAGATTATTGTGACTATTTGGCAAGATAATAACAGAGCTGGGATCCAGAGAAGGATGATGCAAACTTTTTGCAACATTAAGTGAACCTCATGAAGCAGACTGAGGTCCTCCCAGGTGAGTTTGGTTATTGGGGAGAGGGTACTCTCAGAATTGAAGACAATCTTACTCGGCTACGAGTTATCACCAAGAAGGAAAAAAAAGAACTCTCAGAATTGGTTTCCTAGATAAATGCACACGGACCATGTTATTCCCCTACTCAGCAAGTGTTACCTTGTCTTTACCCCCAAGATACATCTGAAAACACTTTCTGCCTTGTTAGGGGCAGGAAGTCTTAGAACCATAGAGTTGGAAGGGCCATTTAGGCCATTCAGTCCAACTCTACTCAGTGCTGGAATCCTAATGACAGCCCAACCTCTGCTTGAACACTGAAGAAGAACTCATCACCTCTCTTGGTAACTTGTTCCATTCTTGAACTGCTCTTACTATGAGGAAGTTTTTCCTAACATTCAGTCAGAATCTGCTTTCCTATAACTGCAAACTATTACTCTGTGTTCTGCATTCTGGAACGAGAGGAAACAGATCTTGACTTGCATCAGGGTGACAGCTCCTTCAGGTGTTTGACAAGTGCATGCATCTATCTATCTATCTATCTATCTATCTATCTATCTATCTATCTATCTATCAAATTTCTCAGCCACCTATCTCATACCCAACGATTCTGGACAACTTACAACAATAAAATAACAATTATTAAAAACACTACAATAATACACATACACATACACATACACATACACATACACATACACATACACATATGCGCGCACACACACACACACACAAACACACAAAATAGATACTAATCTAAAAATACAAAAATATAAAATATAAAAATTCAAGATGGACATATGCTGTTATTTCGGCACAATCACGGCGCCAGCCAGCCCCATGAGTGACTATCCCCCCTCCCGTCCCAGGCGAGGTGGCATAACCCTGTCTTAACCCCCTTCCGGAAGGCCAGGAGAGTGGGGGGCCTGCCTTACCTCCGGGGCTAACTTGTTCCAAAGGGCAGGGGCCACGGTAGAGAAGGCCCTCCTCCTGGACCCTGCCAATCGGCAATCCCTCATGGACAGGGTCCGTAACATGCCCTCTCTGCCTGACCGGGTGGGACGGGTCGATGTAACGGGGGGGAGGCAGTTCCTCAGGTATACTCCCACTTGGTCTTCTGAAGGCTAAAGACACCCAGTTCTCTATCCTCCCAGGAGAAGACAAATTGCAGGCATGTGGAGAGGTCTGCCATTGACCGAAGTGGCTATCTGCTGAGGAACTTCCCCTCAGCAATGTCCTGAGCTGACCTCTGCCCTTGTGCTCTCACAAGTTATTTCTGTTCTTCTCTGTCAGCTTTTTCTGACCTGGAGCCAAGGGACCAGAATGTTTCGCTTGCCTGGCAAATGGCATTTAGATTTCACCCTAACTCTAGTGCTGGCACCCAAGTCAGCCGGGTGGAACACTTTCCAACCATTTACTTCCCAGAGTTCTGCTCCAAGAATGAGCCAGATGGCTGCTACAGCCTTGGCATTTCAAGCAAAATAAGATCACAGATCATACCACCCCAAGGAGAATATCGGCAGAGCATCTTGTTCTCACTCTCTTGCTCTCTCACTTCCTCAATTTCCCTTGCAGGTGAAGGGCAGGAGGCTGAAGAGCTTTGGCAGAACAATTCACCAGCATTTTAGATGAGTTAATTCTTTGTACCCATTGGAAAGATGGGTGGCCCAGTCCAAAACCCACTTCGGTTGAATGGCAGGGTCGTCATCCACCATCAACACATTGTATTAGCAGGAACAACTATTATTGTTTATTGAATGTTTGTTGAAAGAAGCAAAAAATGGGCTTATGCATGCTCTTCCTCCCTTTGTTATATAGAAGTGAGAGTCAGGTATGGCAGGAGAAACATGCAAGTACATTGTATGCAGTGGAAATAGGATAGTTAAGAAAAGACATGATAAAATGAATGGATGCTAAATGAATGTAGATTGAGTACAAGTAAGAGAGACCAGTATGCAATAAGAATATTGAAATGGTTTAATCATCTAGGACAGCCTCGTGTGGCGCAGAGTGGTAGGTGGCAGTATTGCAACCGAAACTCTCCCCACGACCTGAGTTTGATCCCAGCGGAAGCTGGTTCTCAGGTAGCCGGCTCGGGTCGACTCAGCCTTCCATCCTTCCGAGGTCGGTAAAATGAGTACCCAGCTAAGCTGGGGGAAAGGTAATCACGACTGGGGAAGGGAATGGCAAACCACCCCGCTCTATAGTCTGCCAGGAAAACGTCGCGAAAGCGGCGTCTCCCCAGGGGTCACATGACTCGGTGCTTGCACAGGGGAACCTTTCCCTTCCTTTCCTTAATCATCTAGACAGAATGAATGAGAATTGAAATACAGAAGCTATGAAGGAAGAGTGAAGGGGAAGACTGAGAGGGTTGTAATTATATGGAGTTGATGAGATCCTCAAATACAAAGGAAAATGAGAAATTTATAGAGCAACGGACAACGTATGGTGAATGTAAGAATGGTTTGCAAAGATTGAAAACTATGGCGAGATTTAGTGAATGTTGTTTGTGTAAACTAGATTTAAATTTCTTTTTCTTCTCTTTAACTCCTGCCCCTCCCCCATTTATTGGGCAACTCTTTTCCTGCACTAACACTGTTTCTCCTGGAATGGAATAGGAATAGTTTACAAATCATAAAACATTTCAAAATAGAGTAGAAATCAGGATAAAAATTAGAGTTTAAAAAATCTATTGAAAGAGAAATGTTAGGCAAAGCCACCATCAAAGGGCACGCTTGTAAAAGGCATGCCACCATCGACCCTGCCTTCATGTTGCCACCAAATGGCACAGAAAACAAGACATCTACTAGAGAGGGGAGGCTACATTTATTTAAGTATTTATTCTTTTTATATTTTACAGTATTGATTGATTGATTGATTGATTGATTGATTGAGTAGCATCAAGCTGGTATCAGCTCTATTCCAACAAGGTCAAAAGCAGAAACAGACAGTTACACTCAATGCAAATAATTAAAATATCATCAATAACAAACGGAAAACTTTTAAGTGCACATTTAGCTAAATTAATAAGAGCCAAATGCCTGCCCCATCAGCGTTTAGCCACTGCGTTTATATCAGCTGCAGCTTCTGAATTGCCTGCAAAGGCAGCTCTACTTTGAGTATTATATTAATTGGAGAAGTTGTTTCAGAGCTAGAACAAAACTTGGACCAACCTTCACTTATTACTAATGACAAACATGCATGGAAGCAACACTGTTTTCACCAGTTGGAAAAAGCAAGCAGGGAACTGGCCAATTGGACAGCCCCTTCCGTCTCCGGAAGCTGTTCCTTCCAGTGCAAAAGGACCACTCCTGAGAAGGCCCTGTCAACCTGCTAAACTTCAGCAAATACTGGGATACAGAGCAGGACATCTTAATATCCCCTTGGTTCATATGAGACAAAGTCCATTATGATCCTAGGACTATGCCTACTGGGTTTTCTAAGGCAACATATGCTTCAGTGCCAGGGCTATGTCCAGAAGACAGTGAGACCTCCAACTCCCAGATTCTTGACTAGAAACTGCATCTGTACCTGTAGACACATCTGGAGGGCACCAAGTTGGGGAAGGCAGTTTGAGTGGCTTGGCCTCTGCCTTACCTGATCAACGAAGCAGCTCCAGCAAATGAACTCCAAGTCATATTCTGCGTCCAGATTTTTGGTACAGGACCTTGGCCTAGCTTTGGTAGCAGCCGTACATAGCCCTGCCTGGGCCTGAGCCAGCTGCCGAGATGCCAGGCTTCCTGAACTCTGCTGAAACCCATGGGGGGGCTGTCCACCCAGCCAGGTGTGTGGCACAGCTCTTGCTTGCACAAAGCCATTCCACTTCCGAAGCAGCTCTGAGGGCAGGAGATGTCAGCTGCGTTTCATTAGCACATTTCAACCCTGCCAGGAGTAGCGCCAGGGGCCTCATTTGTTCATCAAGCCAGTGGCTGCACTTTTTTTTTTCTTTTTAACATGGGGCTTGTTTCCAGTGATGGACACTGGCCAAGGCCACCCCCCAGCAGCTCCCTGCTACAGCCTCTTTGGGTGTGAGGAGCAGCCATTTCCTCCACACAATGAGGGGTCGCACTCAATAACCATAGAAATGGCAGCTGCCGCCTGCTTCTGTGGAAAGGCAAGGCAGTGTGCCGAGCTGGGCCTTTGCCCACAGAGCTGGGCCAGGCTGAGAAGAGAACGAAGAGATGTGGGGAACTGGAAGGCCAGACGCTCGGAGACCCTGCAGCCTGTGGAAGAGCCAGGCCCGTCCTCAGCACAGAAACAGCAGGGGGTCTCTGGGTGGTGTGGAAGAGGCAAGTCATCCCAAATTAATGAAACCGGGGGCCAGGAGAGGGGTGGCCTTTGCTCTTGGGGATCACACAACGCAGCCTCTTGCGACAGCTACATCTCAGCACAGCACTGAGGCCTACTCGGATTTTGGTGCCATACAGGGGTATCTGCAGGGAGCGGGTCAAAAAAGTCAAGATGGTGCCAACAAGCAGGCAATCAAAGTCCTGCCCCTTTTGTAGGGCATGGCAAGGGGCATGGCTTTAACTGAACGCTTGTGGCACCATCTTGACTTTTTGACCCGCTCCCTGAAGACACCACCAGCGCCATAGAACTCCTGTATTGGTCCCTGCACGGAAAGGCCGAAATGCTGTTTGTGGGGGTCAGTTTGAAAAAAAAAAGTCTAATTGGAAAAATACTTTAGTAGAGCTATCTTTTGGAGGGACTACTGTATGTTTGATGATTTGGGGGAGGTGGGGGTCAAGGGCCAGATGGATATCCGCAGAGCTAGGAGTTTCCATCTTCCCTAGACTTTGGCAGGATTTGGGGGTTGCCCTGCTTTGTTTTTAACTGCAACATGCCTATATTGGTCTGTGCATTGCAGTTCTGTGCATTTCCCACCTCAGAACAAGGGGAAATGGAGCTATCCATTTTCAGATGGTTGGAGAGGCGTCTACAGGGGGAGGGTCAAAAAAGTCAAGATGGCAGCCCCAAGTAGGTAATCAAAGCCACACCCCTTTTTTGCATGCATTATAAAGCACAGTAAAAAAGGATGGGGCTTCAATCACATGGCTGGTGCTGCCATCTTGACTTTTTTGACCCCACACACCTTGGGGACACCCCTGGAAGAGCAAAAAGAGGTTGGAAGGCCAAGCCACCCTTTGGCCCATTGTTCCCTGAGAGGGTTAGACTACGATTCCTAGAATGTATAGCAGATGGACAGAGAGTTTTCCTTCTTCGTAAGGCCAGATGCAGAGCAGGCAGCAGGAAGGACCTTGTCACTATGAGGCATTTCTGGAACAGAACATTAAATAAATGAAATGTGCTGCCTCCCAGAAGTGATGATGGCTATTCATTAAGATGGGATTATACAAATCCATGGAGAATAGTATAAAGGATGTCACTAGACAGTTTTTGGCTGGAATAGCTAAACAGAGGCTCTCAATTCAAAGTCTGTCTGCTATAGAATAATCACAATTTTCAGAGAAGGAGATGCCACAGTGCTAACAGCTCTTGTTCTTCATCTTTGCTCCTGCACTCCCAGATGGCCTGGAGATGTGGCACTGGCTACCAGTCGGGCTGGCCTCAAAAACGGGTTGGATCAATTCATGGAAGTCCTGGGGATCTATGGCTATTAGTCTCCGAAGGCCATCTGCTGGGAGACGAGTGGGCTTCCTTCTGCAGTGGGCTGACCACTGAGAACTGAACTAGATGGGCCAGGGGTCTGATCCAGCAGGGCACTGCTGGTGTTTTTAGGCAAGGCCTGGAACTGCCCTAGATGGGCTATTTTTGACTCCTTCTCCCTCCTTCTCATGGATTTTTTTTTTTTTTTTGCTGTTATTAGCACCACCAACACACCACCACTCGAAAGGTTTCCAGATCTCTCTCTCTCTCTCTCTCTCTCTCTCTCTCTCTCTCTCTCTCTCTCTCTCTCTCTCTCTCTCATTCTTTCGGGCCGCTTCCTCCTCCTCCTCCATTTATTTTAATGGAAAAGGGAAAAAAGGAAAATATGTAGAAATTACAAAACACAAATATTGGTTGGAAAAGTTTGCAGAATAATATAAAAGAAATTATTTATTTATTTATTTATTTATTTATTTATTTATTTATTATTTCAATTTATCCCCGCCCATCTCCCCGAATAGGGGACTCTGGGCGGTTTACAGCATAACAATGGTTAAAATCTATACATATAAAATTACAATAAGACAATAAATAGATAAAAATAGGTAAAAATCCAAGTGACGGTAAAATCAGCTATCAGGAGGACATTATGGGGCCAGCCACCCCCAGGAGGTACTATTCCCT
Source organism: Charina bottae (assembly GCA_023362775.1). Lineage (NCBI taxonomy): Eukaryota > Metazoa > Chordata > Lepidosauria > Squamata > Charinaidae > Charina > Charina bottae. The sequence continues at coordinate 60,120 of JALMGJ010000163.1, read as the reverse complement.
CCCTCGTCCTAGGCAAGGCGGCAGAGCCAGGTCTTAAGAGTCTTCCGGAAGGTCAGGAGTGAGGGGGCCAGCCGCACCTCCGGGGGCAAGATGTTCCACAATGCAGGAGCTACTGCAGGGAAGGCCCGCCTCCTGGACCCCGCTAGATGAAATTCTCTTGTTGAAGGGGTCCGAAGCATGCCCTCTCTGCATGAGCGGGTGGGGCGGGTCGATGTTATCGGGATGAGACAGTCCCTCAGGTACCCTGACCCCAAATTAAGAGAAAGTAGAAACAATTCCACTGGAAGAAGCATCTCTTTACCTGTATATCTCAGTTAAGGTAAAGGTTCCCCCCGCACATTTGTGCAGTCGTGTCCGACTCTAGGGGCCGGTGCTCATCTCCGTTTGTTAGCTGAAGAGCCAGCGTTGTCCGAAGACGCTTACACGGTCATGTGGCCGGCATGACAGGCACGCGGAACACTGTTACCTTCCCACCGAAGTGGTACCTATTCATCTACTTGCATTTGCATGCTTTCGAATTGCTAGGTTGGCAAGAGCTGGGGCAAGTGCGGGAGCACACTCCATCACGCGGGGCTAGGGATTCAAACCTCCGAACTTGCAATCTTCTGATCAACAATATCTCAGTTGGATTAAAGCAAATATAGAGATGGTTTCATGACGGTTTAATACTTTCAAAACCAATATTTTTGTTATTTAAATGAAATTTTAGATTAGCTGAGAGGTTTATATGATAATAATAAATGATCATAATTAAAGAATTTAAAATTCTTCTTTTAAAATAATCCAAGCCTCAGATGTGGCAGCAAACCGATGTACAGAATTGTACTCCCTCTGTGTTTTCCAGGTTCAGCTGAAATGAACATCAGACTTGTTTTTCATTTCTGAAGTTAATTTAGATATTGGTGTGTACTCCATAGTTTAAGCTGCCATTTCCTCTTATGTAGGAATTGCATGTGATTTCCCGTACAAAGCATACTTGCTGTGGGAAATGGGCTCAGAGCATCCAGCCACCACTACATTGCTGGGATGACGCTATTTCCTATTTAAAGTTCAATTAAACTTTAAAATGCCATTTTAAACACTTTGACATGCCCCTAGCGTCCTGTCCTGCCTCTAGGAGCAGCAGCAGTCCATGGCAGGTGGGCAAGCGAGGGAGGAGAGGAGCAATGGCAGCCAACTCTGCCAGAAGCCTTCTTCCTCCTAATCTGCTGCTTGGGCTCCTTTGCTATGGCTGATGCTACGATGAGCCCTGGACTGGTCATTGTTGAAAGCAAATGTTAGACTTGACCAGGAGTGTCCATAGAGCACAGCTTTCCAAACTGTGTGTCGCGACACAAAAGTGTGTCGCCTGCGGGGCCCAGGTCTGTCGCGTCAAAACCCGGAAGTGCTGATGGCGCGCCACCGCTGCGCGCAGCCACGCACACGACGGTGGCAGCAGGCCATCAGCGCTTCCGGGTTTTCGCACAGCACACAAGGACACTGCTGCCGCCACCGCTGCGGCACACGAAAATCCGAAAGCGCCGCGGCGGCGCGCAAAAAATGAAAACGGCAGCGGCGGCACTTCCGGGTTTTCTCACATGCCACCGATGGTGTGTCGCCGCGGGAAAACTTTAGAAAGCCCTGCCATAGAGCATGGTTGAAAAAATCAAGATGACAGCTATGACGGTGCAATTGAAGTTCCGCCCATTTGTTATGTGCAACATTGTCAGCCCTCCGAGGTAGACCAGATTAGAAAACGAAAACCATAGTTACGCATGCTAATACTACTTTTATTATAAGGTTATAGTAACAGAATCTTGCAAATCTGAATGCGCTTCCCCCCTCCATCCCTCCCTCCCTTTATCTTCGTGAGAAATAGGGAGGCTCTTGCCTGAGATACTTACTCAGGTTGCAGATCTGGCCTGAACTCAAATTTCTTTTATCTGACCGTTGTCACGTGACTGCAGGGACGCTGTGACGGCCACAACTTCAAGGACCGGTCATAAGTCCCCCTCATTCAGTGCTGTCGTAACTTTGAACGGTTGCTGAACGAGTGGTTGGAACCTGAGGACTACCTGTAGTATCTTCCCAGAATTGGGCATCACCACCATGCATGTCAGAACGGCTGAGCTTGAACTGGGAGCCTTCTAGTCCCTGTACAGCCATTCAGCAGCAGGTTGAAGCCTCTTCCAAGGCAATTTAAATACTGTACCTCCTGCAGAATTGTTCAGGTAGAACAATGTTTCTGGCTGGCTGGGGAATTCTGGGAGTTGAAGTCCACATATCTTAAAATTGCTGAGGTTGAGAAACACTGAGGTAGAGTAAAGGCATAAAAATCAGGGGACATTGTAAAGGCTTTCTTTGGCAGATCAGTGATTGATTACATTGCTCCCAGCTGAGAGCCAGGTCAGTGATTACCAGATACCCTTCTCTAACCGTTATTCAGAAAGGGTCAGAATTGCTGTTGCTAAAAGTTGTAGGGTGCTTTAAAATTATAGGTGCCCCTCTTCAGGAAGGCATCAATACAGATGGAAATAGAAGGGAAACTTTTGCTGCATGCCTGCAGAGGTCCGCAAATCAGCAGCGGGAAGGCCACCTGGTGCCTGTTCCACAAGGTGGCGCATGTCTCCCACTGGGATGGAAGGAAGCTAGTCGGGCAGTTCATATTGCTCCCAATTGAAAGCCTGGTCCATAACATTGCAGCACCTGCTTTGCAATATGGAGCAGTGCATTATGGTATACCTGGCTGCAGCTTTTCCCATGCTGAGTACTCCACTGATGAGTGAGGGCAACACAGAGAGCTATTTGGTAATGGGGTCCCATTCAGGTGACCCTAGCACAAGAAGCTGAGTGGTGGAGATGTGCTCCCTAATGAAAGGTCTCAGATTTGGCTTCACACTGAGTAGCTAACCCAGGGTTTCTCAACCAGGGTTCCGTGGAACCCTAGGGTCCCACGAGAGGTCACTAGGGGTTCCCTGGGAGATCACAATTTATTTCAAAACTTATTTCAAATTCGGGTAACTTCATATTAAAGAAGTAAGTTTCATTCTTTATTTTTAGTTTATATACACTGTTAGTGCATATATACAGGCCTACCCATGAAATGAATATAATAATTTTGTAACTTCTGGCCTATATTTGAGCCTGAATGTGCAGGGGTTCCCCGAAGCCTGAAAAATATTTCAAGGGTTCCTCCAGGGTCAAAAGGTTGAGAAAGACTGAGCTAACCAGGAGGACTATCATCTGTTGGCTTGAAAGGAATTCCCCACCCCCACCCCACTTCCATAGCACGATTGGCACACTTGAAATCTGTGCCTTGATTCAGTGCCTGAGTGACCTGAAACTCACCACTTTATATAACACAATATGTTTGGGGAACAATGAAGCAAATGGTGTACAATTGAACCAACTGTAGGATTCTGATTTGGAAAATGAGGCGTGATTAAGCCAGGCTTGTGATTTGATTCATTTCTGGGTCCACAACTGCTTCTAGGCTTTGAATTTAAAACTGATGAGAGAAAATCTTTATAAATTTTAAGAGAATAATAATACAGGATGGTACTTCCTCACGGCTTCTCTTATCAGTAAGAGCCTCTTCCTCTTCCATTTATGCTAATCCTGCTTGTGGAAAGAACTGTTCCCTTGCAGCAAATATATGTCCAGATGTTTAATAAAAGAACCAGACATAAATTTTCTGGTCCATTTAATGTCAGAGGGTTTTCTTATTTAACTTTGAAAATATAAAATGGTTATTGTCCTAATGCAGTGTTTCTCAACCTTAGCAACTTTAAGAGGTGTGGACTTCAACTCCTAGAAAGCTCCAGCCATCCAAGCCCATCTGGGAGTTGAAGTCCACACCACTTAAAGTTGCTAAGGTTGAGAAACACTGTTCTAATGCCTCTGTCCCTCAAGGAAGCCCTTTCTCACAGAAAGCTGCACCCTTCAGTGTCTTGTTTCTCTACATCAGGGGTGGGGAACCTTTTTTCTGCCAAGGGCCATTTGGATATTTATAACCGGGGACCGGGGGGTGGGGGGCGTGGTTTCTGGGATTTCTGCGGACCGGGGGCTGGAGTTTGCGGGCGGGAGCCAATCACAAGCACTGGGGAGTGGAGTTTGTGGGCGGGAGCCAATTGTGTGGAAGGGGCGGGTTTTGCAGGCGGGAGCCCCGCGGGCCTTAGGCGGGAGCCCCGCAGGCCTTATATGGCCCGCGAGCCTGACGTTGCCCACCCCTGCTCTACATGCTAGTGCATATGGCTACAGAACTGGTTCAGAATCAATCACTGGAGCTCTAGGTGTCTATAGATGTGAAAAATTTTGGATCTTATCCAATCTTCAATTCCCGTGAACAAGCAAACAAGAGAACAAGCCCAAATTCAGTGCTGTCCCTGCAAGACAGATACAGCCTTTGTAGAGAGCTCTGCACTGCAATGAATGCACAGAGACCCCTAACCATATAATACGTTTGGTGTGAGATTAATACTAGTTGAACTTCCATGTCCTTCTCAAATGAATCCTCATCACAGGAAGATAATTGGATGATGTGATCCTAGGGTCAAAGGACCCTATTGTCCCAAGTGTCGTATCTGACCAGGGTTATGAGCAAATTGGTTCCATCTTCAAATGCAGCAACCCAAATGCAGCAACGTCGTCAAAAGCAGCAGTCCATATACCTGCTCTGGAAGCCCTTCACAACCTGTAAGCATCACCATTGGATGGTAAAGCAGAACATACAGTGGTGAAAAGGTTTAAGGCAAAGCTGGGAGTAAAAGCTTAGGCATCCTAATTCTTTCCAATGAGATCACGGTTCCTTAAGGACTAATGAGCTACTGAGTTTTGGTGAAGTCCTTTGCTGCCTTTGTTTAAAAGCTTGGAGGAGAAAATAGTAACTTACTAGAAATGTCTGTTGCTGCCTTCATATGGCTGGCATACCAAAACCCTGCTCTGATACTGGAATTCTGGTCTGTAACGTGACTACCCTCTACCCTTGCTGCTCCAACCACTAGTCTTGCCTCTCTTGGTTTGAACTGTGGACTGTGGACTCGGCCTGACCTTGATGCTTTCTCTTCACTGTAAGTGCCTTTTGTGTTTCTTGTCTTGGCTTGTCAGACATCACTCTTTGCTTGTATCCCTTGGGCAGAATATGGACTTTGTCACTGCTGATGTTTATCTCTTTGCAGATCCACTCTTTCTAAGACCTTGAATTTCATGGATTACTATGTCTGAGTCCATTGCTGCACTTTGCATAGCATTGGTTACCCCAAAAGGAAATAACGTGATGAGTATGCATGTATAAACCCCACAAATCCATTCCTAGGAAGATCTGTGGCAGAATAATTTTGCATCTCTTTGGCCATCAATAAAGTTAATGCTGTCTGGGAAGCGTTCACTATTTGGTGAAACTCAGACTTTCCAAACAGCAGATCCAGGTACAAACTCAACAAATAATCGGTGGGCCTTCTTTAAGGCAACGGGCTAGAAACCAGGAGTCTGTGAGCTCTAGTCCCGCCTTAGGCATGAAAGCCGGCTAGGTGACCTTGGGCCAGTCCCTCTCTCTCAGCCCTAGGAAGGAGCCAATGGCAAAGCAGGAGACAGAGTTCTAGTCCCGCCTTAGGCATGAAAGCCAGCTGGGTGACCTTGGGCCAGTCACTCTCTCTCAGCCCAACTCACCTCACAGGGTTGTTGTTGTGGGGAAAATAGGAGGAGGAAGGAGTATTAGGTATGTTCGCCGCCTTGAGTTATTTATAAAAATAATAAAGGCGGGATAAAAATTAAATAAATAAATAAATGAGCCTGTGAAATAACTCAGGACAACATTGCTTCTGATACTCACAAAATCTCTGCCTTAGTAGATTTTCCCCCCATTAGTCTAATAAGACAAGGAGAAGGTGATAGCAGCAGACAGACCTCTTGCTAGCAGTCCTTCTATCTAGCAGTGCCAGATATGGCCTCTCACACACCCTGAACTCCAAGTTAAAAAATAAAACTTTCTTCCAGGACAGATAACCTTAAGAAATAAAAGAAAGGCTTAATTTCAGAAGCAAAGCTTTCATCCAGGGCCGATTTAAATTAAGGTTTAACTTAAGGAGCAAGGCTTAATTTAAGAAAAAGCTTGAGTTAAGGAGTGAGGCTATTGTCCAGAGCAGATAAATGCTTGTATTTCAACAGCGAAACATTGCCACAGCCTTTTAGGACAACATCCTGAGATTTCTTTTGGAGCAAAACATTTAAAGTTCACAGCAGATGGAGAGAGCCCCCTGCAGTCATGAAGGGGCTTGCTAGCTCAACATACAGTATCTGATGCCACCTTTTTGATTTTGAAACTTATGGGTGGATGTCAGTATTGTTCCCTTGCGTCAGCCTGGATTTTTTTCAACCTAAAGTCTCTATTTCATTTATACTGAAGTCGGCAGATTTTGGTAAGTTATTGTTTTTAAAAACGTCTAGGGCAGAGCTTTCCAAACTGTGTGTCACGACACAAAAGTGTGTCGCCACACACAGTCTGGTGTGTTGCCACACAACCCGGAAGCGCTGATCATCATCAGCGCTTCCGGGTTTTCCCGCAGCGACACACCAACGGCGGCGCGCAAAAACCCAAAAGCGGCAGCAGCGCTTCCAGGGTTTTGCGCGCTGCCGCAATGGCGGCACTTCCGGGTTTTCCCGCGGCAGCACACCAACAGCTGTTGGTGTGTCGCCGCGGGAAAACTTTGGAAAGCCCTGGTCTAGGGAACTCTCACATGTCCACTGCTGCTTCTGCTGAACTGAATAAAAATATAGGCCTGTTGCCAGCATGGGGAGAATCATGTACCTGCCTGTCGTGGAGCTCCTAAAGATGAGAAATCTTGAGAGAAAGAGAGAGAGATAAAGAAAACAAGGTGGGAATTTTCATAGAGCATCACAACATGCTTGCAATACCAGAATTCAAGCCCAAATTTTGATAAGCAAAATATTCCAAGCCTTCTGCCTCGATAGGTACGTTTATTTATTTCCCCCCCACATTTGATTTAAAAAAATAACCATTCAAATTTTGGCCCGTTGAAGCAATTTGCAAATGTTCATTAAGTTCTTAGTCTAAAACAGGGCTTTCCAAAGTTTTCCCGCGGCGACACACCAACCGCCGTTGGTGTGTCGCCGCGGGAAAACCCGGAAGTGCCGCCGTTGTGGCAGCATGCAAAAACCCGGAAGCGCTGCTGCCGCTTTCAGTTTTTGCGCGCTCCCGTTGGTGTGTCGCCGCAGGAAAACCCGGAAGCGCTGATGATGATCAGCGCTTCCGGGTTGTGTGGTGACACAGCAGACTGTGTGTGGCGACACACTTTTGTGTCGCGACACACAGTTTGGAAAGCTCTGGTCTAAAACAAATAAAATTCTAATCCAACCCTACATCCTAATAACTATGGGCCGCAGCTGTATTGGGATGCGAACAGGACCCTGGATCCCATCCAAGCTATCTTTCCCAGTCCTCTCTATCTGCCCCCCCCCCCTCAAGTGCAGGACCAGCAAACTTGGCTCACATTAGTGGTCAGGCAGGGAGAATCAATCTATCATCGGCAAACATGGGACAGAGCTGGCCTGGGATTATGTCTTTGGGCTGTTGCCGTGGAACTGATAGCCACTTGGCCTGCCAGAGGGGGAAACAAGTGTGGGGCGCTGGCCGGTGCTGCCATGGACGCAATCTGTCTACAATGCTGTTCCTGTGACTGGAAGAGATATTTATAGCCAGCTCCTTCTTTTTGTACAAAAGGAAATGGTTAGAATACTTACATACCTGCCCAGAAGAGCCAAACAGGGCCAAGAGCCAGACATATACAGATGGGATCTGGGCCAAGAATGCTCCAAGTCTCTCCAGGGCTTGGGAATGGTGTTAGGGCGCTGTGCCACCACCTCTGCAACCCAGCTGATTGCACAACCTCTTTTAGGCCTTGAGTACCCCATCACCGAATGCAATGCCCTGGTCATCCTCTCCCAGCAGATACGTTTCCTGTTTTCTGTCCTTGTGCAGCCTGTTTGTGATGCTCCAAGAATAAAGCCCATCCAAGAATTATTCAAGAAAAGAACATCTGGCTCATATTGTTCAGTTGGGCAATCGTTTTCTGCTGCAGGAGAGGCTGTGCATTGTGGAATTTGAGAATCCCAAAGCATTAGAAATATGTTGGGTGGGAAACAGTATCAGGCAGGTATTACTGAAGTATACGACAGTATGAAGATATCCTAAGGCAAGGACTTCAATAAGTAGCCCAATAATAAAGTACTGTATATACTTTCCATGCAGAAATTGCCTCTAGATATCTAGTTTAAGCAATACAGTGTAATCTAGGTTTATGTGTGTTTGTATAACATATAAGGGTCAGAAACATCACCCTTAGAGCTATTTCCAGTATCTTCTCATACAGTAAGTCACTGATCCACCATGCATTGTGATTCCAAGGAGTGAAGCCCAGAGCACTAACTCATACAGAGGCCAATGGACAATCTCCAGTGATAATCCTACATCATATCTTATCAGGGACATAATTATTTTTTTCTTAGTCAACATGGAGATTCTTCTCCTACCACACTCATCAAAGAAAAGATGGAATAGAGTTCAAAATGGTAACATTTATACTGAGACACAATGGGCATCCTCCTCTACGAATGGGACTTTTGTTCTAACAGCTGCCTGTATCCAGATTTTTCAGAATTCATACTGTAAGTGTTCTTCACACAGTATAGGATTGGAAGGCTAGATGGTCCAGCATTTGGCAGGTGCGGCTGCAAAATTGTAAAAGAAGATAAAGGCATTGTTTATCTGACTGGATTGGATTTGCAAGTCTACTCAGATTAGGACATCAAAGATGTGCAGCAGGGCCACAGACCTCTGCCAGACAGATCAGCAATAGATGGACAGCATTTGCTGTCTTTGCTCAATGCCACGCCATCCCTTATGCTACGTTGAGCTTGTGATGTGTCAGCTCACGGTATCATAAGCCTCTGTTCATCACTATGTTGGTAAATCTTTCCTGAGGGCTGTTGGATCTCACTCAATCAATGGAAAGAGGAAGAGCTGCTCCAGAGAGCCAACAGTTTTGAAGAAATAATGGTTTTTATGGTGAATAATTAACAGTGTTTCTTGACACATCGAGACTTTGGCTAAGATTTAGAGGGTTGGAATTCTTTCCTGGTCCTGGACAGAACTGACCATGCAGGAGGGCTTCCTTCACACAGAGTAGTCACCCAGTCCTTGGGAGCACAGCATAAGGACTTTCTGGCAGAGGGACCACCGACCAGCCCTGTAATACCCTGCCCTGAAGCTCCACTCAGCACCACCAGTCCCTGGAGAGGCCTGGATAGCTGCCCACTTTCCCAGCTCATAAATCTAGACATTTCTGCCCATGCCTTCAGCCAGCTCAGCTGTCACTAAGGCATTCACACTGGCCCTGCAAACCCATGGCTCTCGACCAGGTAGCAAGCAAATCAGCAATAAATCAGCCCAAACTGGAGCAGTTCTGGCAGTTAGTTCATCAGATGAAAAGCCTTGCATTCTCAGGCAATCCAAGCTGAATCGAGCACCAGACGCTCCAGGGGTGCATTCCTGGTTACAGCTTCCTCCCAACCCCTCTGCTGTAGCAGACAGTGTCCTCTAAAGTCCCATAGTGACATCAGTTATGTCTCTTTTCATCCACTGGCAGGCTGCACGAGCGACTGGGATGGGGATTTTTGGATGACTTCTGCACTATTGTATGCAGGCCTGGTTTAAGCTGCAGTCTGGAGCATGCTTATCTGGGAGCAAGCCCCATTAAATACAATGGAAGCAGGGTTTCATGTGCTTGCACTGACAAACGAGGCTGTGCAGCGTGTTTGCCAACAAATATGCAAGATGAAAAGCGTGCTGTTGGAGACACAAAATGTTCCCTGAAAATCTGCTTTCCTTCAACTTGTTTGCTACCCTGTTCATTGCAATTATCTTACCTAATTGTAGCCTCACTGCCATTTCCTTCCATGCATTCTCCTTCCTTGAAATCCCAGCATTTAGGGACTCTGCAGCATACATGTTTATATACAAGTGAAGTCACAGCTTCCTGATCTTCATGTACAGTATTGGTGAATCCTGCTCAACCAAGAATGCCTTACTTCTTTTCTAAGCAGACAAGAAAAAAAGGGGATTAATGACTAACCACAGAGTTTAAACTAAGGTACTTTTTATAGCAAGTAACCATATCAGAACCATGATAAGATAGCTGATTCTGACAAGCTAGTTAGCTAGGGAGTGGCTAGTTTACATCTGGGACTTGGGTGGCATCCTTGGACCTGGAGGAGAGATGGCAGGGTTCAGGCAGATTGGTTTGATGGGGAGGCAGGGAAGGGGCAGGTGGTAACATCTTGGTGGTGATGGGCAGAGGGAGATATGAGCAGGTTGCTTTGGGGAAAGTCATGCCCAGTGTCTTGTATCAATTCCACCTTTCAGCCTCCAGTTCCAAAGCCTGGTCATCAGATCCTCAGTGGCCTTGCTTTCAGGCTGTTGCTGCTTAGGGCCACGTCAGCCTGAAATGAGGAGTTCCTTACCATGGATAAGAGGGCCAACCTGGCATGTATTACTGAGATCTGGATGGGCACAGAGGTGGGGGACCTATCAGTCCCACTAAGTAAACCAGACCAGGAAATCAACTCCATATGAAGGCTAAAACTACTTTTATTGAGATTGGCTATAAGAGGATCTTGCAAACCTGATTGTCCTGTACCTCCTCCTCATACTTAAGTGAAAGGGAGGCATCTGCTTGAGCCACTTTTGAATGCTATCTTGTTGTTCTGGACTTTAAAAATGTTTCAGTGCCTTTTGCCTAGGTAGCGATTCCTGCATATTTCCATCAAGGTCATCTTCCTTACTTTCTACAGTACCCATCTCAGAAATGTGCTCATCTAGGTTTTGAATGACTCTTAAGAGTCCCTTGGACTGCAAGGAGGACAAATCAGTCAATCCTAAAGGAAATCAACCCTGACTGCTCATTGGAAGGACAGATACTGAAGCTGAAGCTCAAATACTTTGGCCACCTCATGCGAAGAGAGGACTCACTGGAAAAGACCCTGATGCTGGGAAAGACTGAAGGCAAAAGGAGAAGGGGACGGCAGAGGATGAGATGGTTAGATAGCATCACCGATGTAATGAACTTGAATTTGAGTAAACCAGCGTGACACTGTGCCTCCCACTCCCAACCCCCTGAGCTGGTCCAGAAGGATACCAATGATATTGTCCGAGAGACAGTGGAGGACAGGAAGGCCTGGCGTGCTGTGGTCCATGAGGTCACGAAGAGTCGGACACGACTAAACGACTGAACAACAACAACAAGGTTTTGAATGTGGCATCAGCTGTGACTCCAGGACAGGGCTGGGAAAGTAGCTATTGGCATCATGGAGATGCTTGTGGCTTTCAGAGGTGCCACTCTGCAAATAAGATGTCAGACCCTGTTTGTGAAGTAGAGCTTAGGGAAGAAACTAGAGTGCTGCTGCTATACTAGTTTCCCTTCTGCACAGCAGCTTCTCTGCCTGAGCTGCTCAATGCTATGGCTTGGTTGGCAGTAGAGTTTCCCAGACTTATAGTACTGGGAGACTTCAACCTGCCTTCCCTGGGCACAGAATTGAAATCTGAAGCAGCTTGGGAATTCGTATCCACCGTGGCAATCATGGACCCGACCTAAGTCATCAAGGACCTGACAACAGTGGAGGTTACACATTGGGTGTGGTTTTTTGTCTCAGAGCAGTGGCAATGTGATCTGGAGTTGGGGATTGTTACTATCTGTCCTTTCACATGGGCAGATCGCTCTTTGCTTTGAGATTCTTCATACCTGCTCCCCACCACAGGGAGGTAGGACCCATTCAGATAGTCCACCCTAGGTGTCTGATGGACCCCATTGGATTTCATAGGGTGCTTGGGAAACTTCTGGAGGATCTGATATATACTGTACAGTAGATTCTGAGGAAGTGGACAAAACTTTTGGAACTGTGAGTGCTGCCATCTGTTATTTAGATCCATACCCTTCCTGGTTGGTTAACACCTCCTGGGATGTGACATGTGGTTGGGTCTAAGCAGTGGTGAATTTATCCTTGAGAGAGGGGGTGTTTTGCCTGCGCTTAAGGAGGCAGTGGTCTGCCTCCTTTTCAAGAAGCTATTACTGGACCCAGTGGTGTTGGACAATTTCTGACTACCTCCAACCTTCCCTTTCTAGGGAAATTTGTTGAGAAGGTATCAGGCTATAGTTTCAGAGACCCCTGGAGGGAAAGGATTATTTGGATCCCTTCCAGTCAGATTTCAGGCTTGGGCACACAATACTGAGATGGCATTGATCATGCTTGTTGATGACCTATTTGTGGGACCAGGATAGGAGTAATGCATTCATCTTGGCAGTCTTCAATATCATTGGTATCCTTCTGGACCAGCTCAGGGGGTTGGGAGTGGGAGGCACAGTGTCACGCTGGTTTTTCTGCTTCTTCCAGAGCCAGTTCCAGTGGTGTTGATGGGGAGGGAGGAGAGGTCTAGCCCTCAGCCCTTGCTACAGGGCTCAATTCTCTCCCCACTCCTGTTTAAAATCTACATGAGGGCACTGGGTGAAGTCATCCATCAGCATGGGTTTAGATATTAGCAATATGCTGATGAGACCTAGTTATATATCTCAACCTTTGACTGGCCAGCCAAGCAATTATGTTGAGGTTCTGTCTCAGTATCTATAGCAGTGTTTCTCAAGCCTGGCAACTTGAAGATGTGTGGACTTCAACTCCCAGAATTGGGAGTTGAAGTCCACACATCTTCAAGTTGCCAAGCTTGAGAAACACTGGTCTATAGTCTATGGGTCTGTGGACAGGGAAGAACAGGCTCAAGCTCAACCTTAGCAAGATTGAGTATAGATTTTAGGGCTACCTGGATCTGGAGATTTTCCATTCTTGGTTCTGGAGAGGGTCATACTGCCCCAGACAGACCTGGTGTGCAATTTGGGGATCCTCCTAGACTCCACCTGAAGAGCAAGTGGCAACTATAGCTCAGGGGGTCTTTGCACAAATCCCTCTTGTGTGCCAATTATACCAATTTCTGGATTAGGGGCCCCTAATGACAGTCACTCATGCCTTGGTCATCTCTCATCTGGTTTACTGCATGGGGCTGTCCCTGAAGACCACTCAGAAGGTATAGCTGGTCCAGAATGCAATGGCACAAGTAATTATGGGTACACCACAGTACACCCATGTAACACTGATATTTTGTAAGCTGCACTGGTTGCTAGTGGGTTCTGGGTGCCATCCAAGGTTATGGAACCACCTATCTCTGATTACTTCTGCTTATCCAATAAGATCTGAGAGGGTTCCCATGATCCTGGTCCCATCATTCAAGCAATGTCATGCCTTCTCTGACACTATGGAATAGCACTCCTCCCAAGAGTCAGATGGTCCCAGCCCTTTCCCCCAAGCACTAGGTCAGGAGGTTTCAAGATTATTTCTAGTTCTTCAGTCTTTGGCACAGTGTGTTTGGTGTGTGTGTGTGTGTACTGTATAGAGAGAGAGAGAGAGAGAGAGAGAGAGAGAGAGAGAGAGAGAGAGAGAGATGGTTATATTTGCTTGATTTTAATTGTGTACGCCACCCTGAGTCACATGTGGAGGGGGGCATATAAATTGAATTAATAAATAACAGTGAATTAATAAATAGGTAAAGGTAAAGGTTCTCCCCACACATTTGTGCAGTCGTGTCCGACTCTAGGGGCCGGTACTCATCTCCGTTTGTTAGCTGAAGAGCCAGCGCTGTCCGAAGACGCTTCCGCGGTCATGTGGCCGGCATGACGCGCGCAGAACGCTGTTACCTTCCCACCGAAGTGGTACCTATTCATCTACTTGCATTTGAATGCTTTCGAATTGCTAGGTTGGCAAGAGCTGGGGCGAGTGCAGGAGCTCACTCTGTCACGCGGGACTAGGGATTCGAACCTCCGAACTTGCAATCTTCCGATCGACAAGCCTGGCGTCTTACCCACTGAGCCACCATGCCCCTTTTAAATAAATAAATACTCATCAGTATATTGGGAATACAAATTAGCCTACTCTGCACACATGACATAACACAGGAGAAATCAGTCATGTGGCATGCATGCCTGTCCTGAACTCACATTTCGTATCAAAATCATAAAAGGTCTTCCTGGGTCACCCAATACCTCCCTGCTTACACTGGAGTGTCCCGTCCAATAGTGAGGTAAGAAGCTGCAGCAGCAGCAGCAGCAGCTAGAGTGCTAATACAGTTGGGAATTCCCACTGCATATTTTGGGGAAACAAATTAATATCAAGCTGAGGGGGCGAGGGGGTCGGTGCAGATGGAGCTGAAGAGATGGGATCTGCGGGTGGGGCAGATGTTAAGCCCCTTAGAGCAGGGCCCGGTCGAGGAAGCAGGAATTACACAGACTTGAATAAGGTGTTCCTAACGTAACAATAGGACTAAAATAGAGAATCTTGGAAACTGTGATAGGCAGGAGGTCTGCCAGATGTGATCAAAGCTCTGTCTGTTTTTTATGTGCATCGTGCATAAAAGCTTTGAGCTTTTAAAGAAGTGTCACACATAAAAGCGAGTTTTGATCTCACCGCCGTGGCCACTGTCTTGACTTTTCTGATCACGCCCTGCGGACACCTCTGGTGATAGGAATTTCCAGCCTCCATTTATTCATGGGTTCATTCAGGTATTTATTTGAATGTCTTGAATCTCTTCTTCCTGGTCTTTTTGCAGCCTGGACTGAGATGCCATTTACGAAATAAAGGACTAATGAACTGCTCTCCATCTCGTGGCTGTTTATGTTTAACATTTTTCACATTATTTTCCCAGCCTCCCCATGGGCGGGGTGGGGGGAATTGTCTGATAGTAAGCCCCCCTGGAGTTCAACTGCTCAAACTTCTTCGTTCTTGTCCAGCTCCAGGTCCTTTCCTGGTAGATCAGGCCCCTGAGCAAAGTTCTTCTCCCTAAACCATGCTTCTCCGCCGAGGCATCTGATAACTCTAGATCATACCTCAGAATGCTGCTGAGAGTTATTTCTGGGGCTGGAAGAACATGAGCTCATTCCAATCTTATGGTATTTCTGCCCTATGCAAGTCTCCTTGGGGCAGTAAAGATTTGAGCCAAGACATGCCTTTTGGATAAAACAGAAAGTCCTTAGAGACTCTCTGTTAGTAACCCAGAGCTCCCGCCTGGAGAATTCACCAAATCATTATTGATGTTTACAAGCCAGATGCTCGCTCAACTGAAGACTGAGGCTAGGGGCAAAGAGGATGGGAAGCAGTTTGAAAGGTGTTTATGGTTTCTTATAGTTTGCTCGCCCAGACACATGTCTTTTCTCCCATGTTTCCTGTCAATCCAATGGATTTCAGACATGATGCAACCACCCATTGTCAGAATGAAAATGGGCTGAGGGGTTGCAACCAAAAGCTCCAATCTCTCCCTCAGACATTGTCAGCATCAGATCTGCAGACCTTCTCTCCACCTAAACAAGCTTCAGCAGCTCCTGGAAAATGTCCCTGTTTTCTGGAGTGTTTGCTTTTCTTTTATTAGCAACATGAGACCTTTGGGACAAGAACCACCAGGCTTATTTGCTTTGCCTAACCTGTTGTATGAAGTAGGCCATCAGGTTCAACCGTCATGAGATTCATCTGTTTGAGCCTAGGATGGTACCTGCATGCAGCAATTGCATTGTTTTAATCCAAGGTTAGGGTTTAGCATGTTGTATGAACCCAACCAGGGAGGGGTGGCTCAGCGGGTAAGACGCCAGGCCTGTCGATCGGAAGGTCGCAAGTTCGGAGGTTCGAATCCCTAGCCCTGCGTGCAGAGGGAGCTCCCGCACTAGCTCCAGCTCTTGCCAACATAGCAATTCGAAAGCATGCAAATGCAAGTAGATGAATAGGTACCACTTCGGTGGGTAGGTAACAGCGTTCCACGCGCGTCATGCGGCCACATGACCGTGGAAGCGTCTTCGGACAACGCTGGCTGTTCGGCTAACAAACGGAGATGAGCACCGGCCCCTAGAGTCGGACACGACTGCACAAATGTGTGGGGGGAACCTTTACCTTTACCTATGAACCCAACCACTGAGCCACAGACTAAATAACCACATTGGGCTCGTGTGTCGTGCTATTCTGCCCAGAGTGGCATTTTATCATTCAGGGATTTTTGCAAATGTAGAACACTGAATCAATTGATTAAACAATGGTTTAGTCTAGATCTCACAGTTAGTCCTTTAATTTGGCATTGTCAGTGTATTGGACCAGGATAGGAAGACCCAGGCTGAAATCTCTCATTTAGCCATGGAGCTGAATTGGTGATTAGGATTTGTTACTGTGTTCACACAACATGCTGAATTAGGTCAGTTAAAGATCTAGCAGCTGCATTTGTACAGTGTGTTATGTTTGATTAGTGTTTTAATTTTTGTGGCTTAGAGCCTTGTGTACTCTCCACCCCTCTGATTATGTCAGGTACCAGTGTATTTTCTGAACCCAGAAAATGGGTGAATTAAAAAATCAGAGTGTTCTATGAACATTGTCACTATTTCTTAGCCTTATTCGCCTGGCAGAGTTGCTCCGAGGATAAAATGGGAAGGATATCCAGTAAATGCAAACTTGAGTTTTTAGAGCTAAGGTGGGCTCTGACTAATTTTGTGTAATACTCCACTTGATTGATCAGTTGCATTTTTATTTCCAATTTTTTCCTGGCAGCTTACATAGGGTCCTCCCCTAATGTTCCTCTCAAACAGCAACCCTGTGAGGTAGATTGGGCTGAGAAAGAATGACTGACCCTTGTGCTCCAGAGCTGAGTGGGGACTTAAACCTGGCTCTCTCAGTTCATGCCCAACAGCTAGACCAGGTACAACTCTGCTTGGAATCTCTACAGCCTTTGCAAGAGATCAGTTCAAGAAGGCCTGTGTCTTCCTTCTTCACAGCCTGCTGCTTGGGAAAGAGATGAAGCAGATGTCAAAAACAAAGAGATGGAGTAAAAACAAGAAATCAGGGTATCAGAAAGAAAAAGGATAGGTTCCCATTCATTTTTGGCTGTGGCCCTACCTGCTACAGTATTTGCTTCAGCCCCACTCACCATGTTGGTTATAAGCCCCCTTCCATGGAGCAGAAAATTTTTGATAGAAAAAAGGTTGCCCATCCCCGCCTTGAAAGAAAAGCAGGATATAAATAAACACTTGGCTGAATTTGCATAACCGATTCAACCTGGTCAGTTACAATTCTAGCAATTGCATTCACAGAACATGCAATCTTGGTTTGTTTGTGGGTATGAGTAGTTTAGTATGTTGTTAAACTCAGGCCATGTGGTTAATTCATGGCTATAGATCAATTCAGAAGCCAGGTAAGATGTGTTGTGTGAATATAGACAGTACATCTGAAAAATGGTGCTCATTATATTTAGGCCCACTTTTAACCCATACGCTCCCTTGAAAGGCCATTCTTCACTGGGGACTCCAAGTTGCTTCCAACCAGTTCCCAATGCCCCCACCCAAGAGAAATGTGCCATTTGCCTGGCAACCATTCTGATAGGCCCTTCTGATGTCCTGTATCAGAACATCAGAACATCGTAACAGCCCTTCTGATGTTCTGTACCTGACAGGCGATGCGCCAGGGTTCACAGGTGCTGCGAATGGAACAAGGGAGCCCGCCGGCACCTCACCGGGGCATCTGAGACTTCAGCTTGGCTTCCCTTCCAGCTCCCCTCCCAGCGCTGAACGAATCCCCAGCCAAATGGCACAGCGGAGCCAAGCGGAGCTGTTTGCACAGCTGCGGCCGCCTGAGCCGAGCGCCAGCCCCTGGGAACACGGTGTCTAGGAAAGCACCAGCTAATTTGAGAATCTCTCTGCAAAGGCCCGGCCTGTCGGAGGGGCCAGCCCAGGAATGTCTGCTTGGGAGCTGAGCCAAGAGTCCAAGCCAGTCCAGCGAAGTGACAGATACAGAGGAGTCAGGCTAGATGGCGTGCTCCCTCCTGTGTTTGTACCGCAAGAGGACTTGTGGCCTTGGTTAGCAATGGAAACGGAGTGAAACGTGTGAAACGGGCTATTAAAGAAATGGTTTTAAAGCGCAGCTGTGTTTTTGGCCTGGAGGAGGATTGCACATTTCAGCATGATCCAAGACAGTGCTGGAAACCCAGCTGAGCCCTGCAGTGGGATGGGGAAGGAAGACCCCTTTTTATCTTTCTGCCAGCTGCTAAAGTGATGTGGGAGCTGCAGCCTGCATAAACTCCATCACTAACGCCCGTCTGGGATACAGTAGAGAGAGCAGCAGCGTCTCCTTTCCCTGGAGAACGGCACACCCCGGAATGTGCAAAGATACGCACAGGCCACCAGGGGACGCTGTGCTTCCTCAGACATTTCAATGTACAATGCACTGGGGGGGACTGTGATAAAGCTAGCTTTCTTTAACTTCCCTGAGCCCTTCACAAAATGATTTTTTTTAAAAAAAAAATAGCATTGGTTAAATATTCTTCAGATATTTCGCGGTTTTGATTCCCAGATGTTTTGCAATAGCGGCAGAATCTCCACCAGCTTTCTTGGGAGCGAAATGTTATGTTTTATAATTTGGATTCGTTTAGGCACCAAAAAGGCCTGGTTGCAAAGTTTTATCTAGAAAGTGTACTGCTATTGTCAGATCGCTTAATTGTCAGGTTCTGAAACTTGAGACAACTAAACAATCATTTGTTCCAGCTCATGTGGGAACCCTGGCTGCATCTGGCCAAGGTTTGTGTAGCCCAGCATCCCATCCTCCACAGTCCTGACTGATACCAGAATGCCTCCAGAAAACCCACAAGTAGATCATGAATGCAATCAGTTCACTCCCATTGTTTGTCCCCAGAATCTAAGGTAGTGTTGCTCAGAACAAAGAGGTTCTATTCTTCATGATCTGGGCTGACAAGAGCATAGGGCCCTGCTGGATCTCACACATGATCTATCTCAAGCAGAGCAAAAATGAGGTCCCCCAAGACCTAATCCATGAGTAAAGGGCATGCAAAATGATCTGTCATGAGGTACTCCAACCCCCAAGTGGGCTGCTCTTATCATTTCTTGAATGTTCATCTTCCCCCGATTTGAGGTCGGTCGCTTCGCTTTTGGAATACTTGGAATGTCTGAAACAGCCTGTTTGGGGATTAAAATGTTCTATCAGCAACTGAGTGCCTTAAAACAGACCCACCCAGAATCCTTTGCAACTTGTATGGCTTCCAGCTGCTTCAAATCGCATTGTTGAGTCTGGCTTGGTCCTGCCTCCCCAGCCACCCAATATGGATTTGATCTCCACATCCCAACTGCATGCTCGCTCGATCTTCGGAACAGCAACTCTCAAGGCTGCAACTCCTCCCTGCTCCCTTGGGGACACTGTTCTTGCTCTATTTGAAGTTTGTTACTGAACACAACAGGAATTTGGGGTATAGATTATATTATTAACTAGTATAAGGAAGGCCGATGGGGGAATGATGGCTTACTAAGGATTTGCTGAAAGGAGGTTCTTCTAGAGATATCTGGAATTGGTGGAGAAGGGTGCCCCCTCGTGGCCAGCAAGCAGACTGTTGCCCTCTGAGGCACTCCTTTGGGGAATGGATTGCTAGAGTACTATATATCAACCCAAAATTTTCATATATCTCAGCAGCAGCTGGGATCCAGAATGTTTTAAGACAACCTGTGACTTGTCACACTTACATCATAAGGTGTTACTCCTTCATATGAAACTGCTAGCTACAGTACTAGCTTACAGCTGCTTTTCTCCACCAGCACAGGGGAAGGAAGTGCTAGTCTTGTTGAATTACATCCCCCCCCCAAATCCTTCACCATTGGCCAGGCTTCCTGGAGTTGTAACTGAGTGATGTCTCCATAATAACCTAGAACATCCTGAATGGTCTTTAGAAATGTTGGAGGTAAATGTGGATGACAACAATGTAAATTAATTCCAAAGTGGAGCTGGTAGCAGTATTCCTCCATAAAGATCTGCTGGAAGAGAAAAAACCTGCCAGAAAGAGTGAGGTGGGAGTTGTCTGGGCCTTAGAAGAAACTGGATTTTTTTTGCCAAGGGCTGTTAGAGGTGGAAAAGTGACAGAACAGGTGTTACAAAATATAGTGTATAATTATTACACTTCTAATCTTGTCCAACAGCCTTGGCAGATTGCAAAGTTGGTAACAAAGGTGAAAAATAAAAATTAAAAGCAGTAAATAATGTTAATAAATAGCACAGGAAAGATATGCTCAAACATGTGATAACCACTATACCAGTATAGTGTTGGCACCTAAAACAAACCTATCAAAATGTTTGGAAGAAGAAGGTTGTCATGGACACCAGAGGTGTCTTGAGGTTTAAAAAAGGTAAAGGTTCACCCCGCACATTTGTGCAGTTGTGTCCGACTCTAGGGGCCGGTGCTCATCTCCGTTTGTTAGCCGAAGAGCCAGCGTTGTCCGAAGACACTTACGCGGTCATGTGGCCGGCATGACGTGCACGGAACGCTGTTACCTTCCCACCGAAGTGGTACCTATTCATTTACTTGCATTTGCATGCTTTCGAATTGCTAGGTTGGCAAGAGCTGGGGCGAGTGCGGGAGCTCACTCCGTCATGCGGGGCTAGGGATTCGAACCTCCGAACTTGCGATCGACAAGCCTGGCGTCTTACCCGCTGAGCCATCGCGCCCCTACTGTCTTGAGGTTTACTGGCAGATAAATATGTGTAGTAAGCTGAGAAGAAAAAGCAGATGAACACTGCTGGAGTGAAGAGGAGGAGGGGAAAAAAGAAGCTTCACCAGTGTTCAAATATTGATCCTGTCTTTTTTCCCTAGAGCTCAGGCTGATGAACATTAACCTCACAACTGGTTTGTAAAGGAAGTGAAGCTGACAGACTAATGGGCTCCAAATCATCCAGGGAGTGATTTTGTCTTCAAGATTTTTATTAATTACTTTGACAAAGCAGTGGAGGAGATGCTTAACAAGTTTGGAAGTCCAAAAACCAGATATGAGAACTAATATTCTGAAAGATAGCAACAAAATTCAAAAGGATCTTGAACATTTAGAAAAGCGGATTGAAAAAAAAACCACAGAATGAAGTTTAATGGAGAAAAATGCAGTTTTTCACTTAGAGGAAGAAAATCAAACGCACAAGTCCAGGGTAGCTGGTAGCTGGCTTGGTAACTGGACATAAAAAAACTCTTGGAACTCTAATTGATCACAAGCAGTGTCAGCAGTGTGAAGTGACTGCTAAAAAGGGAAATGTAATATTAGGCTGCATCAGTAGAAGCAGCTTCAATATTTGCGTGGGCTGATGCACTGGTGTAATGGTCTGTGGGAATGACCTTGGGAGATAGGAGGAAGAACCGCAGTCTAGACAACAGTCAGATAAGAGGCAGCTGAGCCCTTAGAAGCAATGGGAATGTGGCTTCTCAGAAGGGACCCTCCCTAGTTTCTTGGGCTGTGAAGGTAAGAGGGGACAGATGTGCTTTCATTGTTTTTATAAGAATTTTATTAAGTTTCAAGCAAAGATAATAGCTACAGAAAAACAGTGGAGGACAGGAAGGCCCGGCGTGCTATGGTCCATGCGGTCACGAAGAGTCGGACACGACTAAACGACTGAACAACAACCACAAAGAAAAAAAAAGAAAAAACTAAAAAAGTGTAGAAACACAAGAGAAAATTTTTCAAAATTACAAAAAGAGGTGACTTCCGACTTTTAACAGCAAGGATATACAACAATTTTCCATAATCAATCCCTTACTCTATATTAAACAAAAATCACATTATTTCTATAAATCATTCCACTGGCACATTATAAAAATCACTAAATACAGTTGCTCCCTCCCTATATATATATATATATATATATATATATATATATATATATACATACACACACACACACACACACACATACACATACACATACACACATACATACACACACACACATATACACACATACATACATACACACACACACATACATACATACACACACACACATACATACATACACACATACATACACACACACACATACATACATAAACACAAACCTCCTAATCAACTTCCCCCCAAAGATAACATTTATTTAATTATTTCCTTCCTACTACTATTCTATACATTCCTGTCTACTATAATAAAGATCAAACTAAAAAACATATAAATTGTCTGCCATTGTACTTGATAAAACAACAATTTTAATAATCTTAATCATATTAAACCCAAAAACAGACATTTATTATTTTTTTATTATACCTTAATCATCTTAATCCAAATTGTTAAAGACAAATGAAATCAGCCAAACCCTAAAAGCAATCCAGATAAATATTCTTAAACCCTCATCCCCCTTCAAAATAAACCAGAGCATTTACATATCCCCACAATGCGCACAGAGGGAGAGATGTCCTTTCAGACTCGCAAGATTCTGTTAATGTAACCTTACAATAAAGATCGAACTAGGACTCCTGGGTGTGCTTCTTGTCTGGACTACCTCGCAAGGCTAACAACTGGATACAGATAAAGAAACCCTGGCAACTCATTGGCGATCACTCGTAGCCGAGTAAGATTGTCTTCCAAGGGTAAAATTTTAACAGTGGATCCGTAAGTGGCTGTAAAGGCCAATTCTGGATCCGCACAACCTCCCACAATGAGGGCATAGGTTTCCAGGTGGGAGACGGTCATGATGAGGGTTTGCTTGACGTGCCTTGCTTTTACAGTAGCTCCTTTCTCCCTTTCGCCCTGTACTCGTGCTTCTTCAAAGTCCATAGCGCCTTTAATAAAGGCTGGCCTCCAATTGAAACGCTTATGAGTTATGGCTTCCCAGTTCTCAATGCTGATATTACATTTTTTAAAATTAGCTTTGAGCGTGTCTTTGAATCTCTTTTGCTGTCCACCAATATTCTGTTTTCCATTCTTAAGTTGGGAGTAAAGTAGCTGCTTTGGAAGACGATGGTCAGGCATTCGAACAACATGGCCGGTCCAGCGAAGTTGATGTTGGATGATCATTGTTTCAATGCTGGTGGTTTTCGCTTCTTCTAATACGCTAACATTAGTCCACCTATCTTCCCAAGTAATTTGCAGCATTTTTCGGAGGCAGCGTTGATGGAATCTTTCAAGAAGTTGGAGGTGGCGTTTGTAGAGGGTCCATGTTTCACAGGCGTACAGAAGGGTTGGTAGCTTGGCAACTACAGCTCAGATGAGTATTGTCACACACTCCATGTGGGGCTACCTTTGAAGACAATTCATGAGGTACAGTTGGCACAGGACACAGCAGCCAGGCGAATGGCGAGTGTAAACCTGATTTACGCACCATAACACCAATACTGTCACTCCACTAGTTGCCAAGCAGCTTCTGAGCATGATTCAAAACATCCTCACCACACAGCTCTGGTTTATTTTAGGGATCATCTCCTCGAAATTGTGAAATCCTGTAGAGAAGCTGTGCTCGGGGTCCTGCTCTTGGGCCCCTTCCCTCTGGAGGTACCCCAGCCCGCTTCCCTGTTAGTCTTCCGTAAAGACCCTTTTTTAAATGGGACTTCAGTGGTTGAGTTTTGTGGTGGCAACGGCTGCCAGAGTTGCTATGATTTTATCTGATTTTATGGGGGATTAGTTTTATGGTTGATTTTAGAGTTTCTTTGTATATGAAGCTGTAAATCACCTGGAGTCTTAGGACAGGATGGTATATAAATAATTGTAATAAATAAAATAATAATGTTGTTATATACTGAATTGATCAGACCACACCTTGAGTATGGTGTCCAGTTCTGAGCATCACATTTTAAGAAACATGCAGGCAAACCAATGCTGATGGTCAGAAGATGCAAAACCAAGGCTTATGAAGAGACCAAGGGAACTGGGAGAAGACTGAGGAGTGATATAATAGCATCCTTCAAGTACCTAAAGAGGTATCATATAGAAAAAAAGTTAAAAGCCTGTCCTCCTCTATCCCGGAGTGCAGGATATCATAAAATCATCTTAATTTCCAGGAAGGAAGAATCTGGTTGAATGTTAGGAAAATTTCCTGAGAATTAGAACTGATTGATAGTGGAACAAATTGCTGAGAAAGGTCTCTGCTTTCCTTTACTGGGTATCTTCAAGCAGAGGCTAGCCAGCCATCAGTCCACGATCCTTTGTTTAGATGCCTGCACCAAGTGGGTGGTAGGACAAGTGACCTCAACTGGTCTTTCCCCACTTGCACCCGAAATAGCCTTAAGCCCTCCCTAGCTGTACTGGTGTTAAAGTGGTCCCTAAACTGACAGCAACTGGTGGTACTTCCAGAAGACAATCTGCCATACCTCCCTCCCCATGCTGGCGATGCCACAGATAGGTCAACCTCTGGGGTGAGAATGAACCTGTCACTTGTTGGTTACTGAAGGCTAGTACTCTGTATGCTTCCTCTCTTCAGGTCTAGGGCACTTTCTTGGAGAGGAAAAAGCCGGGCACAGATACCAGCTGCCATAGTACTGCAAGGTCTCTGTGACCGCCAGTCACCTAATCAATGGGGTGTGGGAGCTACATAGTAAAGGGGATTTCTGGCTCCCTCTGTGGGTTTTGAGAGAATTCGTTCTAGGCTGACCATATTTCCTTGAGACAAAAACAGGACCCTAACCTACCCACGGCTCACGCGCACGCACGCACTCTGTCTAACAAAGCCTCGCCAGCAGCGTGGTCCCTGCGGCGCCCCAGCAAACGGGGTGGGTGGGTGCTCTCTCATTGAGAACGGGACAAAATGGACATTTTTATTAAAACGATGGGACGGTCGGGAATTGTTTAAAAAACGGGACTGTCCCGTTCAAAACAGGACGTATGGTCAGCCTAATTAGTTATCTGCCATTTGTTGAGAAGACTTGTTTTGAGTGTTGGATAGTGGAATCAGCTGTTGGGAAGCTTGCTCTGAGTGCAAGTCTAGCACTTTGTCAAAAGAGTGCTAAATCTACTCTCAAAATATGTCTGCCAAATGGTTGATTAGTGGGCTGGAGGACAATTCAATAAAGTGCTCCCCAGAGAATTGTCCAATGGCTTAAGGAAGTACCAAGTTTTGACAGATGGCTAATCCCACTAGTCAACTGTCAAACCCATCCACCAATTACAACAGCGCTATGATTGGAGAAGGGTTTTCCACCAGCTGGTATCTTCCAGAATGGATGGCAGGAAAGGCAGAGGGTTTCACCAGTGGCTTTACACACTGAGCCCCTGAAATCAGAACAGCACCATCTGGTGTCAAGGCAAAATTGAGGCTGTAAAGGCAGGGTAGGGATCGGCAGTGGGGACAACAAGGTTTATACCAGTATAATTTTCTGCTGGTTCAAGGATAGGCCCCATAATATCCTCCTTTTTGAGATCTTACCATCTTGTGGGTTTTTTATCTGTTTATTATATTGTAATTTTTGGTTCATAGGTTTTTAATGGTTAATGTTGTAAACCGCCCAGAGTCCACTAATTGTGGAGATGGGCGGTGATAAATTTGAGTAATAAATAAATAAATAGGTAGAATAACCCATGGGGAAAGATTCAATGGCTCCTCCTTCCTGTACTATGATTTGATGACCTACATCCTTGCGTGGACAAGCCATGAACCTGTCTCCCTGCTCATAGTCCAATACCTTAACCACTCTACCACACTGACTGTGCAAAGTTTGTGTTCCACTCTTTGAGGATTAATTTTGACCCCTCTCCTACTTCCCAAATTCATGAAAAGTCTGGACTGAGTGTTTCAACCCATTGTGTTATTTTTGCTTCCAGAATTCAGTCTTTCAATATGCACTGAAGTGAGTACCTCTAAACATGTTAGAATGCTTCTTTCTCTCTTTAAATGCTTAGCATACATTTCAATATACTTCAATCCTATAAAGCCATGTGATCTGATATAAATGCAAGATTTAGAACAGAAAAGGAATTTCATGAAAATTCATGATCATAGGCAGAACTCAAGAATATTTATTTATTTAATTTTTATCCCACCTTTATTATTTTTTATAAATAACTCAAGGTGGCAAACATACCTAATACTCCTTCCTCCTCCTATTTTCCCCACAACAGCAACCCTGTGAGGTGGTTTGGGCTGAGAGAGAGTGACTGGCCCAAGGTCACCCAGCCGGCTTTCATGCCTAAGGCGAGACTAGAACTCTCAGTCTCCTGGTTTGCCATTGGCTCCTTCCTAGGGCTGAGAGACAGGGACTGGCCCAAGGTCACCCAGCCGGCTTTCATGCCTAAGGCGGGACTAGAACTCCCAGTCTCTTGGTTTCTAGCCCGTTGCCTTAACCACTAGACCAAACTGGCTCTGTATAAGTTATATAATATATAAGCGAATTGCCTGAAAAGCCTGCATATTGCTGTTGCTGATAAATGAGAATCAATTTGCAAAAGAAATACGTGAAGGCAAAGTGAATGGATCAAGAGGTAGGGGAAGACCAAGAAGGTTGTGGTTGAAATGGATGTCCCCAGAGAGATTGATGAGGAAGTTGAAGAACAAAAGCTACAAAGAGATATGGTGGAAGCAAGGATGGTTTGCTGGTGAATAGTTCTGGTATAAACGAGAGTCAGCTATCTTTTCTTTTCTTAGCACAGGCTTTTAATTTCTTTGGCTTACTATTTCTACGGGTTGCATAATGTTGCTTACACTGAAAGGAAATAGCCTAATGGAGGAGGAAACAGAGGAGGAAAACAAAACTGTGGCTGTCAGCTGCTGGTCTGCCAGGTCTGAAGAGGCATTGCTACAAGATCCCCAAACTGATAGTGCCCCCGCCCAAAATCTGATTCATGAATTGGAAGAGACGCTTTGGGGCACTGAAATCAACCCCTAAACGCATCACCCTGCGCACACCGCTGAAACCGCCTGCCCATCTCACTCTGACCCCTGAGAAAAATGCACAATGCTCATCAGTAAGATATCCTCCAGCAATGTTTAGTGAATGCCAGCTAGATCAGCAATTCCTGCCTTGGGAGAAGAGCTGAGGGAGGGGTCATCGCCAGTCCCCCTGCTGTTTCCTTTTTGTCTTCTTCAGCCTGGTCTCTGGCCATCTGGGCAGCCTGCTTGTAGCTGGCTTCCAGGGTCTGAACAATGCAGGACACAACCCAGATGAAGCAACAAACCGAGGTCCAGGCTACCTGAATCAGGAGGCTCTCCAGATTCCAGTAGCAGCTTTTCAGTAGTGAGATCCTCTGGGTAAGCTGCTCTTCTGGGACCTGGCAAGCAAAAACAGGGAAGAGCTCGTCACGGGGGGGGGGGGGGGGGGGGGCTGGGAGGAGTGGCTTGAACGGTGGCATTCTGGGAAGGGGAAAGGCCCGAGGACCTCTGCACCCCCCTGATCCTAGGGCACTCCATTAGCTGGGTTCAGACAACCTTCCTCCCCTTGAGTAGCTTTAAAAAGTGACTGAGTACACTGATGGAGGGCAGGTCAATTGAGGACTATCAGGCTCGAAGACTTAAATGTTGTCTCCAAAGCCAATTGCAGGGGAACAGCAGCAAAAGAGGGATTGTCTTCACCTCCTGATTGCAAGCGCTCCAAAGCCTTCTGGTTAGTCATGGTCAGAAACAAAACTCTGGACTAACCTAGGCCTGACCCAGCAGGGCTGTAACCTCATTTTAGCCTAGACTAGAGGCTGTTCGACAGAGCAGTAGTAAAACACCATCATCCAGTGCAGGAACCGGCAGAAAAGGACGCCGGCTTAAAAGACCCGCTGTTTTGCTGGGGCAACAAAGCAAAACAGGATCTGCGTCTGCAGAGAAGCGAGGAGAGGAGAGAGGTGGAATAGGAAGCACCTCCTTTGATGCCAGTGACTGCAGGTCTTCTGCTGTCAGTTCTTAGATCCCATGGAATGGTCCCGCATGGGACTCGAGGAGAGGAACCAAAGGTCCCAGTCCCTGCCGTTTCTCCCCCCCCCCCCCCGCTTCTCTTGCAAGAAAAGGGGAGGGGGAGGAAGCCATGGAAGACTGCAGGTCTTCTGCTGCCAGTTTTCTGATGCCACAAAGCAATCTCTCCACGGAAAAGGAAGTTGCATCCCCACCGCGAAGGCCTGGGCAGCACTGCCTGTGGCTGCTGGTTGCAGAACCACGGCTGTTCTGCTGGTTCCCCTCTGGCACTGCTGCCGAGAGCTAAGCTGCTATGGAAAGGGGGGAACTGGCATCTGCCCAGCCCCCCCCCCCGCCCAGTTTAATGCCTAGGATGTGAGCTTTTAACACATATGTCCAGTGGTCTGGCAGAAGACTGTTGGACAGGTATCAAGAGCACACCTGACACCCCGCCTCTGGCTTTGGCATAGCTATTCCAAAACAGCTCCCTCCTAGTTCCAGTGCTTCATCTCGAGCTACAGTGGCCATTTTTGACACGTGGCCAGCAGTCTTCTGGAAGACTGCTGAACGTGGGTATAAGAAGCTGTCCTCCCACTGCCCGTGGCTAAGGCACTGTAGCCCCTAAGCAGTGGGGTGGGGGTGGGGACCGGGCAGGGACTGGCCAAAAAGCTGCTTCCAGCCGACTTCCCCGCCCTGGCACTCTTTTTTGCCCGGTGTGAGAGTGCCGATTCCCTCATGTCCCAAAGGCAGGTGGCCTTGGACACCAGTGGCCAGGAACCAAAGGAAGGGGGAGTCCAGAGAAGCCACCTTCTGGCCAATAGAAGCCGGGCAGCCCTGCCCCTCCCCACCCCTAACATTACTGCACGATGTGCTTCTGACAGACTGGGCAGCACAACTTGTGCCAGAAGAAAATGCTACTTTTGAGGCAGAGCAGAAAACAGCCAGAGGCAAGGGGCAGGTGGAGAGCAATGTTACGTGTTCATGTCCTCAACAACATGTTAGTGAGCTGTCTATGCACACGGCAAGCAGAACATGATGAGCTCCAGGGTGCAAACCCAGTGCCTGACCTTGCTGCTGACTTTTCCACCAATTGTTGCAAGGTGTTTTTCCTTTGAGATTGGCCTGGAAACTGCAGCTCACAGCAGAATACTGTGACTAGAATGGTGAAGGGGGCAACTTCCTCTGTTCACAATACATCTGCCCTAAAACAGCTGCATCTGCTCTAAGCCCAGTTCAGATCTAGTGGAGATACACTATCAAAGGTACCGTGTTTGTTAAAGATTATCTGAACAGAAGCTAAAAGATTTAGGTACAGGTAGTCCTCGACTTACAACCACAATTGGGACTGGAACTTCCATTGCTAAGCAAGGTGGTCATTAAGTGAGTCATGCCCGATTTTATGACCTTTTTTGCTGCAGTCATTGTGAATCACCATGGTCACTAAGTGAATCATGTGGTCATTAAGCAAATCCGGCTTCCCCCATTGACTTTGCTTGTCAGAAGCTGGCTGGGAAGGTGGCAAATGGCGACCATGTGATCCCGGGACACTGCAACCATTGTAAATACATGCCGATTGCAAAGTGCCTGAATTTTGATCATGTGACCACGGGGACACTGTGACGGTCGTAAGTGCGAGGACCGGTCGCAAGTCACTTTTTCAGCACTGTCGTAACTTTGAACAGTCACTAAATGAATGGTCGTAAGTCGAGGACTACCTGTATTCCTATTTCACTCACCCTGATTATTGAATTCCCTGATCACAGTTGATGCTCTTATTCACTTTCAGCATCAACTACTGTAAAGGCTGTCTTGTTCACTTAGCCTTAAGACTGAAGTCTTGTTGTGCTGTTTATTTTTATTTATAAAATACATAGCCCACATTTTCATTGTTTTAACAATTGCCAAACTGGGATGCAATTCAATAAATGTTTAAAAACATATGGATGTACTCATGTACACACATATTTAAAAATCCTTAGTTTAAAAAGTTACTATTAAAAAAGGAGTAATGGTATAAAAGCCTTCACAATGTATTTACTGATTGGCTGAGATTGTTGCAATAATATCCTTTAGGGTAATTTTTAATCTGTATGATCATTTTTAAGGAGAAGAGGCTATTTTTTTCCATTAATGATTTAACTAATCAAACCCTAATTATTCAAATTTGATTCAATTCAGTGTGAACTGATACTGGTAGTTTAATTCAGTTTAACTAATTGCAGGAGCATTCACTGGGGGTATAAAAAAAGTCAAGAGGGAGGCCACAGTTGTGGCTATCGTCTTGACTCTTTGACTCCCCACGGCACCCCTGGATTAATGAGTGCCCCAATCTGTGCACTTGCCAGCTCTGGATCCCCCGTTTCTGTGCCCTGTCTGGAGGACCTTCCCACCCTGTGCCTCTCACCAGCCTTCGTAGGAGTGATCTCCAGCCATACTCCTTGGCTCCATTGTGAACTTGCCATGCCAACAGCAGGAGCATCATGGAAGCTAGGAGCACATTTTGCGCCCAACAGAAGAGGAAGTCTATGGTCAGCTCCATGGAGGCCTGGATCCAGCACAGGAGGTCCCACTGAATCTGCTTCAGACAGAAATACCAACTCAGAATCCCCTCCCGCAGCGAGAGAAGGTGCAGGTACAGGGTCCTCAGCCCCCCTCGAACTGCTCCCTGTAGGCTTTTCCCCATAGTTGTTGGGAGCGAGGATCCTGACTCAGGAAATCTGCTAGAAGGGTGCGTCTTGGGCTCCATGAGGAAGCGCTGCTTGGCAAGAGATGGCGCAGCACACAGCACTCTCCAGAGACCTGCGAATGAAGAAAGCATCGTACCGATCTATCAGGCCCCTTCTTCTTCATTTTTACAACGAGAAATGGTGTGCTAAAACACGTGCCCTTTTGTTCTTTTGGATATCCTGTTTGGTCTATGAGCCCTTTAAGCATTTATCCCTTCCTCCCCTTACTACAACAATTCCTGCTTAAATCAAAACATAATGGCGAAATGGTTTGGGAATAGCTAAACGTGCTAAACTTGGAAGCCATGCTAGCAAAACACATTAAAAGTGACCAAACTGACCTTTTTCCCCCCTCAGTTTGCAAAAGACACGCACCCATCAGTGAACCAAAGAAGCTACGATAGGCAACATGCTAAGCCACCAAATTAACCAGGCTTAGCATAAATCCTGCCACAAAATCTTTCATTGATCTGATGGAGTTGCATGCATAAAGCCGGTAGCCGTGTTTGCCCAACTGAACCCCTTCAATCAATTCAGTCATTTCAGCCTGTCAGCAGCCCTTGACAGCTGGAAGGCCGTCCCTTCCTCTCCTAGCTCCCTTTTATAACTTTTATTTTCACTCGTGGTCCCTGGGGCGCACGCTCTCATCCGTTATGGCCAATAAATCCAAGTCCATGAGCTGGACGTCTCTTTTAACCCTGATCACCAGGGCTTGTCTCCACTTCTTTGCTGCCTTCTGTTTAGTCCCTCGTGCTGAATTTTAAGAACTCATCAAGAGCGGGTTCCTCAGTTATCCTGCTTTCTTTCTCCCCACCCATCGCTTTTCCTTTTGAAACATTTCTTCTCAGATCGGAAGAGGGAAGGCCCTCGGAGCCCTCTCCCTTTCTGCACTAGGGAAGAGCAGAGAGTCAGATTTCCCTGTCCAGTCACGTACAGTTCCAAGGTCCTGAGAAATTTCAAAGAGGTAATGATTTGTCCACAACTTCCCTTTCGCTCCACTCTCAAGCAGCTGTTAAGCAGGTTCCAGCTAAACACCTTGGCTTTCAGCTTTGTGACATGACAGTGATGTCACGGCAGAGGCCCCTCAAGTGTGAAATCATGAAGGCTGGCCCCACTGTGACCATGCACTGGGCTGGCTTCACGCAATGCACTACACCTTATTCCCAGGTTAATACAGCACAACCACCATGTTCACTCTGCAAAGTGAAGTCATATTACTATTTCACACAACATGCCACAACAATGGCTCGGTTTGCACAGTATGAACCACAAACTTTCAATCCCCAGGGTTGCCTAGATCAGCCTGTTGTTGGACTCATAATTATGCTTGGCAAGTTGAGTTAAATGTAAGGGGAAGGCAATGGAGAAAGTGGGGGGGGGGGGGTCAAAGAGATTACTTGGATCTATTTGGAAAAGCTAAGTAAAGGTAAAGGTTCCCCCCGCACATTTCTGCAGTCGTGTCCGACTCTAGGGGCCAGTGCTCATCTCCGTTTGTTAGCCAAAGAGCCAGCGTTGTCCGAAGACGCTTCCACAGTCATGTGGCCGGCATGATGCACGCGGAACGCTGTTACCTACCCACCGAAGTGGGTTACATTTGTTTCCGACTCTAGGGGGCGGTGCTCATCTCCATGACAGGCACGGAACGCTGTTACCTACCCACCCAATAGGTACGAGGTGGTACCTATTCATCTACTTGCATTTGCATGCTTTCAAATTGCTAGGTTGGCAAGAGCTGGGGCGAGTGCGGGACTAGAGATTCAAACCTCCAAACTTGCGATCTTCTGATCGACAAGCCTGGCGTCTTACCTGCTGAGCCACCATGCCCCTATTGTTCCCACAATTCCCTATATTGGAAAAGCTACACATTAATAAAAACGGGTCAGGATGGAGAACTTCTTTCCATGCAGTCACCAGGATCAAATCCAACTTTAGCCCATTATTAGCACGTTGTGCACTCAGCTGATCAAGGACCAATGTAAGTTCTGGCCACCACACTTCACGAGGAGAAAGAAACTGATACACGTTCATAAAGGGTAATGAGGACAATCAGATTACAAACTAAATCCTACGAAGACCGAAAGAGAATGCTATGTTCAGCCTTGAGAAGAATGACCAGGGAATCTGGTAGCACTCTTCGCTTCCAGTTCCTGAAAGTAGAACTGCGCTTTTTCCTAAGCTGGCACCATAGCTGCACAGACTCAGGAAAAGATTACTTTTTCAAGAGCTTTCAATAGTTCCAGCGAAGGAGCTCACACAGGATCCAAAGCCCCTTTGTCTCCTTCACTGCGTGACTCTGCCTTAAAGGATGTCACACGCAAGGTCAAGGGGATTATTTATATATTTGTTTTGAAGTCTTTAAAGCAGTGTTTCTCAACCTTGGCTGCTTGAAGATGTGTGGACTTCAACTCCCAGAATTCCCCAGCCAGCATGCATTGGTGCGGAATATCCTGTGTTTGGCCATCTCAGAGCAAGGCCCTGCATGCTACTCCCACCAAGATAGCTTGAAATTAAGCTTGTCTTTTAAAAACAATCCAAGGATTAATTATTGGGTGTTCTTGAACTTCTAGTTGCCCTTGGCCTGTAGTCATTACTTCCCCAGCTTCCGGACTGATAGATAAAGGTAGCAACAGGGCATGTTTATACAAAAGAGCAATCACACCTGCCCTTTGGATCAGTGGTTCTCAACCTTGGCAGCTTGAAGACGTGTGGACTTCAACTCCCAGAATTCCCCAGCCAGCATGCTGGGAGTTGAAGTCCACACATCTTCAAGCTGCCAAGGTTGAGAAACCCTGCTTTAGATACTGCTTCCTTGGCTTTTTAATGACATCCTTGTTATCTCCTTTTTTTTTTCCCGGAGCCAACCATTTGTCCTTCGGGGGAGTGCCCCCAAATCCCACCCGCAGCAGCTCCCGATTCCTTGCTCTGTGTCTTGTTGAAGGAACAGGAAAGTAGCCTATTTTCCCAGGTAGCCAACCTACCGAGCAGCTCCCCAGAAGAGAGCGGCCAAAAGATGCCCCCGCCGCCAGCCAAAGCGCTCGGGGACGCGTTCGCCTCGGAGAGGCAACGTCGTAAGCGGCTGGGCAGGAGCGGGGCGGCCAATGGGGTGGAAGGCGGGTTGGAAGGCCGCCCCCGCCCGCCTACTTCCAGCTGGCTATGGCCGCCCTCTCCAGCCGCAGCCTGGCCGAAGTGCAGCGCCGCGTGGCCGAGATGCACCACCAAAGCGATCTGCAGCAGCAGTTGCGCTTCTACAACGGCTGGGCCGAAGACTACGACCAGGTGCCTCTCCCCCTCCTTCCCCACGTCGCTCGGGGGAGAATCCCGCTTCCTGCGTCCGGAAGAAGTCCTAAAGCGCCTGCCCTCTTGAGCATGTGCAGAGCGTGTTTACCCTGCCGTCCAGGGATTCCAGCTGCTGTCCTCCGCGCCGCCGGCTTGGCTTGGGGCTGGTAGTGCCGGGAGGGTTAAAAGGAAGGGATTTGAGGAGTTCTTGGCTTTCCCACCGTAATACCTAAACCGAGGCTGGAGCGCAGAGTCGCTTTAATAGTTGGAGCTGGACGGACTGAGTTGGCAGAGTATTCCTATATTCTTAATATAAGCCCCAGAACTGCGTAGAGTGACTTCCTAGCCCTTTCCCACAGCGTAATGGACCAAAAATGTGTCTTTAGGTCGGACATCCAGCCCCCCTCCATTCCTAAACCAACCGAAGGTTAATCTGTAAAGCAGAGCTTTCCAAACTGTGTGTCAGGACACGTTAGTGTGTCGGCTGCACTGTCTGGGTGTGTCATGGCTGCTGCTGCTGCTGCCTCCGAGCCCTGCCAGGATTCCATGCAGGTCCTAGTGCCTGCCTTGTGCCCTGCTGTAAGAGTGTGTCGCCAAATGATGCCCTGCTGTAAGAGTGTGTCGCGAAATCATGCATGTCTAAAAAGTGTGTCACCAACATGAAAAGTTTGGAAAGCTCTGCTGTAAAGAGAGAGCTAATCTGCGCTAATGAAAATTATTAAGCCATCAAAAATGTTAATCTTAACAGAATAATTTAATCTCCATGACTTGGAACACTGCAAAAGAGTTTTTTTAAGCATCCTGTATTTATATCCTGCCTTATCTATGGCAGTTCAAGGCAGCAGCTGTGGGATTTTCCCTTCATTTTACTTCCACAACAACTCAGTGAGGTAGGTTGGGCGTCAAGGGTTACCAGCCCAGAGTCACAAGATCAGTTTCCATAGTTGAAGGTGGATGTGAAGTGGGTCTCCCTAGTCCTACTCCAGTGTTTCTCAACGTTGGCGACTTTAAGATGTGTGGACTTCAGCTCCCAGAATTCCCCAGCCAGCGTGCATATTCCACACCAATGCATGCTGGCTGGGGAATTCTGGGAGTTGAAGTCCACACATCTTAAAGTCGCCAAGGGTGAGAAACACTGTCCTACTCCAACTTCTTAAGCACTACAGCTAAGAGATTTCTTAGTGGCCTCTCCTCCAGGTACTAACCAAGCCTGGCCCAGCTTAGGTTCAGGTTATCTTCCCAGACAAGGCTCTCTGGGCCTCGGCGAAACAAGACTCTGGTCTGGCACATCTGGAGCGGAGCCACAAAGCAAAACTGCGGAATGTTCCGTTTGGACAGAAAAGGACAAAGTTTAACTCTTTGCACTGTCATAAAGTTCTGCAGATGGCCTTCAGCAAATCTTGGTTTTACTTTCTGCAGTTGATACCCCTGTTTTATTAGGTGCAATTATTTTAACTGCTCATTAATAGGTAAACATGCCAACCTTGGCGCCCCCCCCCCCTTCTCGGAGTGACTAGAGCTCTCCTCTCTTCTAGGATGTGGCGCTGTTGCGGTATCAAGCCCCAAGCCTGACTGCCGCTTCCTTGGCCTCCGTTTTCCAGGGTTCCCTTGAGGATGCGCTGGTGCTGGATGTGGCCTGTGGCACAGGCCTCGTGGCCCAGGAGGTAACTGTGGTCAGAGTCGTGCTTCAGCCAGAGACATTGGGCTGATCTCCCCCAAGGTTTGGGGACTATCATCTTGCAATTGTCCCTCTGCTGTGCTTCGAAAACTTATCACAGAGGGGCGCTACTAATGGTGGCCTATAGACCACATGCAGGCACTCAGCCCTATTTTTGCCTTGTGCCGTTGCCATTGGGGGCACCCTATTTGTTCATTTTTTCCCCCTTGAAAATAAGGCTAAGGAGAAGTCATCCTCAGCCCTGTTTTCTGGTGCTAATACAGAATTTGCATGTAGCAGGCAAAACTTTAAGACGTTTTCACCAATTTGGGGCCCAGCAGAAACCAGGAGCATCATCAACCATAAACTACGAGGGTATGTAGGGAGAAGTAACATAATGCATGTCATGACATCATTGTGTGAATGAGACGATGATGTAATTTCTGTCATTGGCGTGATTACACCGTTTTGCTGTCTTTGTGGCTTCTGAGAGAGGCCTGGATACAGCTGCTGAGAGAAGATGAGGTAGTCCAAAACATCTAGAAAACAAAATGTTGGGGGAAGAATAAACTTTCCTAAAATGTGTTCTCCCTTTTGCAGAAGGAATGCTTCTTGATGAGTGTGTTCTGCTTTCAAACACTTGATGCTTTACTCATAGACAAGTGTAATCAATTAACTCATTTATCAATCCCAAGATTTATTTAATAGGAATGAAAGAAGTAGGTTTACTTTGTCAGACTGCATTCTTGTTTCACTGTAGGTAGCATCTTAGAAGATGCCTTCCCTCCTGTATAGTATGAGACAGATAAAGGAGAGAATGCCTCTTCCAATACTGTTTCAGCCTCCCTTAGTTTTGGTAAATCGTTTTAAAATAGCTGGATGAATTGAGAGCACTGTCTT
Organism: Charina bottae; assembly: GCA_023362775.1. Classification (NCBI taxonomy): domain Eukaryota; kingdom Metazoa; phylum Chordata; class Lepidosauria; order Squamata; family Charinaidae; genus Charina; species Charina bottae. The sequence continues at coordinate 23,832 of JALMGJ010000163.1, read as the reverse complement.
GATCTCATCAAAACGTATTGTTGTAAACCGCCCAGAGTCTACTGTTGTAGAGATGGGCGGTGATAAATTCGAATAATAAATAAATAAATAAAACACAGTCATCTGTTACAAGCCACAGTGACATCCAAATGATGACACGTACACTGTGACATCATCATGCAAATGACTCAATTATGTATGCTCATGCCCAAAAGTCAATCACTCAGTAAAGCTGACCCATTGCTTAAATGCTGCATAGCAGCCTGTTTCCTGGCATAAAAACATGAAGCGACAGTGGCAGGCATTGGCATCCAGAGTTAACTGCAGGGATCCCAAAATGATGAAATGTGCCATGATGTCATAACGCAGTTTTGCCTTTCCGTACGGGCAATGTAGCATTGCATCCAAGTACATAAGGGTGCGTTGTAAAATCATCATACACATTTCATCACTTGTGCACACTCCATGGACCATGGTGCCACTGAAGGTCCCCCTACTGATTCTGTCTTGGCCAGGCCCCATTTGGCTTGCAGTGTTCTGTTTAGCTGTTGGCAACGAGGGACTGTCTTTCTGTCTGGGGTCCTGTGACTTACGCCGTGTGTTCTCAGCTTCAGGCAAAAGGTTTTCGCCATATCCACGGCCTGGATGGCAGCCAGGGGATGTTGGAACACGCACAGCACAAAGGACTGTATGAGGATCTGAAGTTGTGCTTGCTAGGCCAGGAAGCCTTACCAGCCCCTGAAGGTAACAACGGGAACAGTTTGTCCTCAGCAATGGACTGAAAAGGGTAGAGAAAGGGAAGAGGCTGGGGTGTGTTGGCATGCATGGAGGTTTCTAGGAAAAGCTGCCTGTCTCCTTCCTTGACACCAACTGTTACTCGTTCATCTTCTCCTCTGCAGGCTGCTACGATGCTACTGTGATCGTGGGTGCACTCAGTGAGGGACAAGTGCCCTCTGGTGTCATTCCCCAGCTGCTTCTGGTCACCAAACCAGGTACGCTTTTGCAAAAGAGACCCAGATGTAGCGCAGAGGACTTATAACAGGGGTGGGCAACTTTCTCCAGTGTCCGTGATCACTGTGTGATCTTGCGCCATTGAGTATGCAACAGTGAAAACGAGAAATGGTTCACATTGAGTGAAATTGCCACATCTCGTAATATTTTGCCTATTCCCGTGTGAGAATATCAAGCATTGGTGAGATATTGGCCTCTAAAAAAATAGTTCATTAGTTCATTAATTAAAAACTAATTTTAGCATTCTGCAGTTATCATCTAGATCAGTGTTTTTCAAACTGGCTGGGGAATTCAGGGAGTTGAAGTCCACGCATCTTAAAGTTGCCACGTTTGAGAATCACTGATCGTGGGTGAGCTACAATAAGCAGTCAATGAGGCAGGGGAGGCCAGTGGCACCGAACACTGACCAGCATTATGCAACTGTTCCATCTTACTTTCCTTAATAGATTTGCTCTGGTAAGGAAAAAATGGTGAAAGAAACAGTAGAAAATACAGGAGGATTATATTATGTGTTCTGCATTCTCCTTGACATTTTGTGGATTAGGCAAGGTGATTGCACACTAAAAGCCTTGTAAGGAAGCACCATCAGGGCTGCCCTGAGGAATAGCAAGTAGTTGGAAATCTGGAATTCATTAGGTTGAACCCCAGTATCCTCTACCCATTGATGGAGAGGAGGACCCCGAAGTGGCTTCTGTTCGATGCTGCAACTATCAGCTGATCAGAATCAACTCAGAATGCTGAAGTCTACCAAATGCTTCAAATCAGCCCAGGCTTTTATTAAAAATCCTGTATGGTAATTTTAAGAGGAAGCATTTGCAAGGAAACCAATACAAGCAGAAATGAAACCAGACTAATCTTGGCCAGCATAATTGAAAATACTGTCTGAAGCATCATGAATGAAGCAATACGCCCCCCCCCCAAAAAAAAAAATCTTCCAAAGAAGATTCAGCCCTCTGAATGGAGACAGGAAGATGACTTTATCTTACATATTACGGGCAAAATTATCCTAACCGGATGCTCTAATGAGTGCAGAATCATTCTTACCAAATGTAGCAACAAGGGTCGATTGTGACCAAAGTTGTATAGATAATAAGGAAAGGGCTATCTTTGCCAACTGCTTTTTTCAAGGACGTATCTAAACATTTGCAGTTAGGTCACTGGGTCTAGCAGATAAGATGAGTTAGTGGTGTACGATTGCTGGTAATCAGTGGTACTTGAACTGAATTTTTCAGGGCTGGACCTAGAGAGAATGGGAAGTTCTCACATTGTAACAGTTCCCAGTGGGATGTTCATTGTACATATAATGTTGTCTTATTGCTTCATGGGACCTTAAGAGAACAAAAGGACTAATGACACTTTAGGGCAGTGTTTCTCAACCTTGGCAACTTTAAGATGCGTGGACTTCAACTCCCAAAATTCCCCAGCTAGCCATGCTGGCTGGGGAATTCTGGGAGTTGAAGTCCACGCATTTTAAAGTTGCCAAGGTTAAGAAACACTGCTTTAGAGACTAGAAGCATTGCTGGTGTGTATTTGCTTCATCAGGTATTAAAATCAGACTGAGAAAATGGATGGGTATCGAGATGAAAAGGACCATAGCTTGTCACGCAGGAGTTACAGACAAATTTGGAAGAGATTCAAATCTAGAAGGCTGCTGTCAGTCATTGCAGATAATAATCCTGAGCTAGATAGATTGGTGATCTGACTTATGATGAGGCATTGTTCTTAAGCTGAGTTCCTACATGCAGTAATTGAATCTCCTTTGGCATCTGTCTGGGGAATTAAAATGGGCAAGGTGGGGGATGCAGTGTTGTGATCCAACTTCCACTCCTTTTATACAGTACAGAAGGGGTGGGGCTTGGATCGCAAGGCCACGCCCACCCTCTTACTGTTTTTGACCCACCCCTGTGGACACTGATGCATCTCCCGGAGTTTATGGTGGTCATGATGCTTTTCATTAGAGCTGGCTGAGTGCAGATTAAGGAAGGACTTAGGGTTTATTTGAATGCTCCTTAGCTTGTGCTTCCTCCAAGGCACCTGAATATCCTCTCTAGGAACTGTAAATGCAACTGGATCTTAGGCTGATCTTGTGAAACTGACTGATGATCAAAACAGGAGAAATAGAAAGGACTTTTTCACGCCATGTACGATCAACTTCTGGAATGCATTGTTGCAAGATGTAATGATAGTTGGGAGCTGAGATTTATTTTATTTATTTTATTTTATTTTTATCCTGCCTTTATTATTTTTATAAATAACTCAAGGGGACGAACATACCTAATCCTCCTTCTTCCTCCTAGTTTCCCCACAACAACCACCCTGTGAGGTGTATTGGGCTGAGAGAGGGGGACTGGCAAGGTCACCCAGCTGGCTTTCATGCCTAAGGCGGGACTAGAACTCTCAGTCTCCTGGTTTCTAGCCCCGCACCTTAACCACTAGACCAAACTGGCTTTCTTTAATACTTTTTAAAAAGAGGTCAGACAAAATACATGGAGTGGAGATGGGAAAGGGATCTAACTGGGACTGCTAAATGGAGCCCCCAGGTTCAGTCGACTTTTAAATAGCTGGTATTGCTGGGCCAAGCACAAGAGAACCCTTTTGCATTTTTAATGCCCATGAGCGTTTCCCAAAGGGACCAAATTAGCTACTTTTGGGCACAGGATATTGGACTGGCTAGATCCAGAACCCATAGCCACTAGATGGCGCTGCTATCTTGCAACACTTCATAAACAGACCAGTGAAGGAGAAGACCTGGAGGGATGATTTGCAAAAGCTGCTTTGATTAATTTCATGCACGCGGTCAGGTGTGTGCATGGCTGAAAGGCAGAAACACCATTTAAAATGTATTTTGATCAGGGCCATGCAGAACCATAGATGGGTTGTAGAGTCACCTTTCTTCAGATTGCCTGTGTTTGTGTGTGTGTATCCTGGAATCATACGTGTTCTTTCTCAAAAATTGAGTTTTAGTCTTTCCTGTCTCCTCCTCCTCCTGCTCTAGTTACATGCATTTGGGAATGGCTTTATTTGTCATTCAATTTCTCTTCCCTGTGTGAAGATGTGATGAGCAAACCTTGCCAGTTTCATCACTGCAAACTTGCTTTTTGGTCATCCCCTCCCTCCTGGTGAACAGAGAGAGACTGGATAGGTTCACACAACACGCTCAGCCCTAAACCTGGATTAACAATGCACAAGTCCTGTATCCAAAGAATGTGCTATTGCCTGGACAAATAAACCATGTTATAGTTTAATGTAACAGCCTGGTTCCCACAACCTGCTGCACCATAAACTACTCGACCACATTTTATCCTGGTCTAGCATGAGTTCAGTTCAGCTTCATCCAGTGCCACCCTTTCAGTTTCATCAGGGCTAGGGAGACCTGCCGCCTCGTCCTCCTCTTTCTCCTATTTTCACTTCATTGTCTGGTTGTAAGGGGGAGAGTGTTCCTGTATGAGAACATTAGTGTATCTAGTAACAGTTACATCTCTTCAGAAAGCAGTGGGTATTTCTGGATTTCCTGCCACAGAAGTCAGCATTCCTTGGCTTTTCTGGACCTTTTCTGGACTTTGCAGTTAACCAGGGTCAGGCCTGGTTGGTACTTGGAGGGGAGCCTGGTTCTGCAGGGGACAGGTCAAAACAGTCAAGATGGCAGTCTGAATTATATGGTTGTGGTTGCTGTCTTTATTTTTTTTTTATTTTTATTTTTACAAATTCCTTCCATATTGTGACATGTCCCCAAGAGTCAAACTCAGCGTGAAGGAGATTCTTACCTTTAGCTTGTTTTTGTACCTATCAAGGCTTTCCTACTGATTTAGACTGAAATGTTGTGACCTTGCACAACAGGTGGCTATGTGTGCCTGACCACACGAAACAACCTGAGCAACTTACGATATAAGACTGAACTGCAGCAGTTGCTGAATGAACTGGAGCAGCAAGGATTGTGGGAAAAGGTTCGGATGCAGGAAGTTGAAAAATGGGAGAGAGCGACATCGGAGCAGGAATCGGGTCAGGACTCGGACTATATCTCTGGCGTGGTCTACATCTACCGAAAAAAATAAGAGTCTGGTTTAAACATTCTTCATTCCTCTTCATGTTGGGAGATCCTTCCAGGCAGACTCGGGAGCCTCCACGAAGGGCTGGGACTCAACATGACTTAGCTTTAACATCTGTGTTTTTTTAAAATATGTGAAGCAGTAATAAAGCAGGCTGGACCGTGGCTTGTTTGCAGAGTATATTCTCTTTACACTTAACGAGCTGCCATAACCCCTCAATATGTTCCAGATCAATTTAGGTTCTGGCACTTCCATAAAATCATGTTTTTGCACAAAAACTTCATTCCCAGCTTCTCCTCCTCCAATAGTCTTCATGAAGTCTTCATTTGTAGATGTAGCATTTCCTTCATCTTAGCAGTCAACATTACCAAATGTGTGCAATAATTATTTTACGCCGCCCAGAGTCACTTCCTGTGAGATGGGTGGCTATATAAATTTGACTAATAAATTAAAATAAAATAATAAAGTGCATCTTCTAAGAGAGTGTGTTTGTTGCTACGTGGCAACCTTCCCACTCCACCCCGCATCACCCTCCTGGCTCGGGGGACTAACCCTCTTGTAAATCCCAGCCAGCATATCTGTTTGTTCTCCTAGCTGGGAATTATGGGGCGTGGACCCATTAACATTTCTGGAAGGTAGGGAAATTCTGGTAGGGAAAGGCCAGAATGGGGAATATGGCTGCATGTGGGTTGAACCTTTGTAGGTACCTGAGAGCTCATGGAAATTCCTGAGGGGGGGCAGGGAATTCCGAGGAAGAAAGCAGAATCTTCAGATGCCTTCCTTCTCCTTTTCCACTTCCTTCAATTCAGCGCCCCTCTCCAGAGATAGGAGGCTATAAATGGCCGGGCTAGGTAGAAGCAATGGGGTTTGGAGAGTACCAGGGTTTTGGGGTCAAATGTTTGTTTATGGAGGAAGAGAAGGCGAGTACAGGGGAGAGACGTATGATAAAATGCACAAAAAGCAGAAATGGGAATTTTCGTAACTCTGAAAACAGATCCTTGGTTTGTTCATTGAAATCAATCAGCAGTGCATGCAGGGTAGACAATGCTGGAAACAATCAAGTTCCAAAAACAATTTATATTTATTTGGGGCCAAAGATGCTAGGGACAGTGATGGCCAGTGGCTGGGATGGCTTAAAGGGGACTTAGAGGAAGAGAAAATGCATGAGATGAGAGACACTTAGCAATTAGAACTGCCTGGAATCTCCATGTTGAGCAGCAGTCAGCTTTTGGATGTTGTTTGCAGGAGCCCCAAGGGTGGAAGACGGACATCCTTGTCACCCGGGATGCTGGCCTAGACCCTTGCTTTTCAGCCTGCTGGGTACTTATTCACACCTCAACTGGAAGAGGTGGTTTGGACGCATTCCTTTGAGAGGCGTTCCAGGGGCCATATTCCTAGAAGTGGGTGAGGCCAGGACAAAGAAGCACGCAGGGACTGAACAATTTAAATGATGTTAAATCAATTAAATGCTGCTGCAACAAATGCTCCCCACATAGTTTGTAACTCCCATCCTCTGTCTCACTAAAAATTACAATTGCACTGTGGCGGTGGGAGGAGGCCGGGAGCCTTTAGGGGACCACACAGGGCTTACACAACGCCTTGCGAGCTCCCTTGAATGCCAACATCCCCATCTCCCAAAGGCACCCAGGGGTGTAAAGTTGCTCTGAATCAGTGTTTCTGAACCTCAGTAACTTTAAGATGTGTGGACTTCAACTCCCAAAATTCCCCAGCCAGCATGCAATCCAATTAACGCCTAACAGCTGCATTCTCACACTTGGCTAAAGTTGGCTCAAGTTAACCTTAGGTTTGGGGGTGTTTTAGTGACTTAGCATTTTGTGTGAATCATCCTACCTATTTGGTTAATTTGTGGTTCATCATATAGTACAAATCCAGAAAATGGATTAATTCAGTAATCGGATTAAGTATGTTTGGGTGAACAGAGCCTAGGTATACAAGTTTAAGGGGCTGCAAACCTTGAGTTGTTGCCAACAGGACAACAACAAGGTGGGGGAGTATTAAATGCAAGGAAAGTACAATTTCTTTAATCATTTTTTAATTCACATTCAATCGAATTGAATTTTGGCTTGGCCTTCCCCATGTCTCGGCATGCATTTCTGCCCCTTCTCACACATGCCACTTACAGGCCAAGGGTGGCTTTCAGCCTCATAAAAGGTTGCACACCCCTTATGTACACAGATGTCCTATTTTCTGCCAACAGAACTTGCCTTCCACAAAACGATGGATAGACGCTTTTGATGAAGGCCCTTGTTAAACATTGCCTTTCTCAGAAGAAGAATTAGAATTGCTTGTGCAACTGGATGAAACTTCCTTTAAGGAAGCCCTTAGCCAGTTGAATTCCCCTCTTGAAACTGTTTCCTCCCCTTGAGACAATATTGCTTCAACACTGATCCATTTAAAAAGCAACAGTCATTCCAGCTTCAGTTGGTGCCTAGTTTACAAGGCATTCAAGCTTCCTCTTGTTCTTTTCCGTTCTTAACTGTTTGTTTTAAAATATCAAAGTGCGCAAGCTGGATCACATGTCTCTTCTGTGCACTGTGAACTTAACTGAGACAGAGAAACAGATTTCCTGCAAATCTTGGTTTGACTCTGACAATAAGAGGATGTCTGCAAAACACCAGCTCCGTATCTGAAGAAAGATTTGAAGCAAAGTACACAAGAGCAGAATGATTACTAGGATGGGAGATGTTGGGGAGATTCAAAACTGGGTGGATGGGTTGCCCTCACAACAACTCACTTGATAGGTCATAATTATATTCGTTTTATAGGAAAACAGATGCTATCCTAGATAGATAGGCCTTTGGTCTGATCCAATAACACTTTCATATCATTCTCTCTCCACTAGATTTTTTTTTTACACTTGGGCAGCTTTTTCCATAGTGGGATCATTTTCCACTTGCATCTAACCCATGGGACGAATATGCCCCACCGACCCCTTTTTCTGCCATAACCTCGTGGTATGGCCTTCATCTCATCCCCAACCCATGCCTGAGGCAGCCTTAAGTTGTCTTTAGCTGTCCCAATGTTCAAGTAGCACTTTCCCTCTTAATCAGGTAGCAACCCATGGGTGTCTCGATAGGTGCAATCTGCTGTGCTTCATTAACCATTTTGTTATTGGCACAGTCAGGTGACCCCTAAGGGGTGGGATCAGCCACTTTAGGGTACTGTGGGTTTGCCCCTACAAGTCCATGGCACTATTCTCCAGTTTGGGCAGTGGGTAAGTCCAGTTCTTTCAGATCACCTTTGCACACTTTGGAGGGCTGATTTTGAATGAGGGACCCTCTGTCAGCTGTTGGGAGATGGTTGGCAGTTCTAAAAGTTGGTAGATCTATTTTTATTGTCTCTCCAACCTCACAGCTGTTAGATGGGGTTGGGAGCTGGCTGGGTGCTTCTTCAAAGAAAGCCCAACCAACAACTGAAGAATGGGATGGGGGGGGGGGACTGTGTGACCAAGCAAAATAGTTGTCTGTCTGCCTCCCCAACTTCAATATGCACCCCCCCCCTTTTCAGCTATTAGGCTTCTTTTGGCCTCACCCATGCAAAACACTTGTGCAGAACCAGGAAAAAAACTTGACTGATAAATCCCCCAATCCAGGCCTCCATCAAAACTCACCACCTCGTCAAGTCTCTTCCCCATCTCACATTAAGGAGGATGACTGGTGGATGTTTCTCCATGGGCTGGTGCTGTTTGGTGGGAGGGGAAGGGAGGAAAGTCAGAGGAATCCACCAATCCCATTCTTTAACATGCTTTGCTCGTGATCAGTAAGGGCACTACCATTTGGCACCAATTCAGAACAATGGTTATGGATGCAGGATGGGGATCAGCAGTAGGCCAGCAAATGTTATGCCTGTATCGGCTTCTGCTGACTCAAAGATTGGTAGCTTCAAGCAATGGGAAAAGACCCTAAATAGGAGTTATAGTCTAACATATCTGAAGGACACCAGGACAGCTCTTATAAAAAGAATCAGGCCAGAAGTAGGCAACCTGATGCCAAGGAATCACTTGGCATCCAGCAGAGTCCTCCCCCCACCCAATATACCCTACACTGGAAGCTACTGCAAAGTCAGGCACTAACTTCTGGCCCTATTTCTACCCCGCCCCCTTTGAATATCTTTAGGCCCCATGTACATGCTATAATATTCTTGGAAACTATAAACGGTGAGTGCCTGCACACCAGTGCTTTCTATGGAAATGAGTCCACATACCCAGACAGAAGATTAAACTAAAGAAGAGATGTTGAGGAGCAACCACTCAACCTCCTAAGAAAAGGGCATTACATGACTGCTCACACCCACCCTGGCAGTCTCTCTGTCTATCTCTCTGTCTATCTCTATCTCTCTGTCTATATCTCTATCATCTATCTATCTATCTATCTATCTATCTATCTATCTATCTATCTATCTATCTATCTATCTATCTATCTATCTATCTCATCTATCTATCAAATTTGTATGCCACCCAACTGCCAACAATTTTGGGACTAGCCAAGCCTTACATCATGCTCTTAAATTTAGGCCTACTGGACCAAAAATGTTACCAAAGTCTGAGTTAGCTCATCTTTCTGATAGAATTCTTGGCATACCATCAAACCACTCCTAGCACTCATTTGAGGAAACCGTGATGTGCCATAAAAAAAATATACCTCTTGTCAAATAGGAATATTACAAATGGCAAAAAGTGTGCCAGAGGGAAATCATGTGGCTGGAACGAACTTTCCCTTGGTGCCACATGTCATGTTAATGCATGCTCTGTGTAGGCAGGCCTGACAGGCAACTGGCATCCCAAGACTGATATCCTGTGATATTGCTGCGTCAGATGAGTCCCTTCCTCCAACCAATCCTTCCTTCTTGAGGCTTGGAGTAAGGTTTTGGGCATTTCCCAGAAGAGTCATACATAGTCCTTGCGGGCATAGCTGCTCGAGGCAGGGTGTTTCCCTGCCCAGTATCTCATTGGATAGGACTTACTGCCCTCCTTGGGAGGAACAAAGCAACAGAGCGTGCCTCCGCCAAGCATCAGAAGGGCACTAGCTGCCCAACCTAGGTAGAGTGAAATACCCAGCTCTCGTTTCAGGGCCTCGGGCACGAGTGGGTTATAGAAGTTGCTGACAATGTTCCTTGCTGACCAGGAGACAGGGAAGAGGAGGGCTGCTCCAGCTAGGATGAACACCACACCAGCTATCATCAAAACTTTGGCCTTGGTACTTGGGTCCTCTACGAAGCGGGTGCACCTTGCTCCAGAGATGGCAATAAGAAGGGCCAAGAAGGACATGGCGATGGAGACCACCACCAAGGCACGGGCAGTTTGCAGGTCCGCTGGTAGGTCAAGTAGTGAGTCATAGACCTTACACTGCATCTGACCAGTGGTTTCATAAACACAGTTCATCCACAGCCCCTCCCAGAAGACCTGTGCCACAATGATGTTGGATCCGATGAAAGCCGTCACCTTCCACATGGGCAGGGCACAGGCCAAAATAGAGCCCAGCCAGCCCAGGATAGACAGCGCCAGCCCAACCAGCTGCAGGGCCAGGGCTGTCATCACGCTCCCACCTGCTGGAAACAGAACCTGATTGGTTAGGATGAAAGCAGCACCAATTAGCTAGGACAAATGCAGGCAATCCACAAAAGGTATCTTAGTCCTATACGAGGATGGGGATGGAAAGTACACTGTGTTCTTCTGTCCCAAGAGCTAATATTTACAGATACATGAATCCAGATCAAGGCATGTACATTCTCAGAGAACTCCTTTTGTGCATATTAAACTATACATTCAACAAGTAAGAATGAAGGCAGGGAATTTCTGGACCCTGGAACCAGGAAACACTGGAAATCCTCATCAATTGTTAGAAGGGCTATGTATACTATTTTGGCTAGTATGCTGCCAAACTCTCCTACCATTTAAAATACGATTGAGGCCATGCTGAATGCATGATTAAACTGCACATTCTAGGAAGCATAAATAGAACTGAAAGCTTGTGTAAGGTGATAACGTGGATCTTGTGACCTAGAGATGGCTTTCTTTTCTTTTCTTCTTTTTTCCTTTCCTTTTCTTCCTCTCTCTTTCTCCTGCTTTATTTTGCATGAATTAGAAAGTTTCTGGGAAAGTGAAATTGACCTGAACAAAGGACCAAGTCCTAAAACCTTCCTTTTTTGTGTTTCAAGTAGGACAGCCATTGGTCCAGGCACTATTAAGAGTGCCCATTCTGGTTGTTGTTAATCCAGCTCTACAAAATTAATTACAGATGGATTTAGGAACTTGGGTTTTTCTATCTTTTTGAGTTGCTGGGCCACCATGAATGTGGTTATAAACATTAGGACAAAATAGCTGCATCGTTTTACAAAGACAAACAGACTGGAACAACAAAATGCAAAGTTCCTACACCTGATTATGGTGCAGAGAGGTCACTTGAGTCTCCTAGCACAAAACCACGCCTGGGGGACCGACCACCACCACCACCACAAGCACGCACGCTTTGCTTTCTCAGTCAAAAATCTCCCCAGGCCTTTCTTGTGCCTTATGCTCCCAGCAAGATTAACTCACTCCAGTTACTCATTCCTCTCTTTCAAGAAAAACCTGAAAGAAAAAAAAACTTTCCTCACACACACACACTCCCAACACGGACAGACCACTCCGAACACCAACTGATTCCTTCTCTCTCCCATTTAGCTGTGCTTTCTAGGCCTCACTAATACAACAGGGCTGTCAATAGGCTCCAGCAATCTACACCTTCCCCTTCTCATTCCAAGCTAGAGTTTCCACTGCCTCCTCCTACTCCAGTGTTTTTCAAACTTGGCAACTTTAAGATGTGTGGACTTCAACTGGCTGGGGAATTCTTGGAGTTAAAGTACACACATCTTAAAGTTGCCAAGTTTGAAAAACACTGTTCTACTCTTTTGTGTAGCACCCAGGAGCATCCCCAGGGTCTGCAGGAGCAATCCAAGTTCCCCCCTTTCCTATGTACAATGCACCGTCATGGCCACCATCCTGACTTTTTGAACCATACTTTGCAGTCATCCCTGGTAGCATCTGCATTTTTACTCCCACTCCATCAACCCATCAAATCATACTCAACTCTCCCCAAAGCCCCCCTCTTGCTGAGAAAATGAAGGACAGGAGGGTTCATCTTTCGGGGGGGGGGGGCGATAAAGGCCTCACATCTACTCCCCCCCCCCCATCCTTACAGCTCAGAAGCAGCCAGTAGGGAATAAAGTTGGCCGGGGAGCAGTTTTTTACCCTAGTCATGCCAATTTAGCCAAAAAATAAAATTAAATTAAATTAAATTAAAAATAAAATAAAATAAAATAAAATAATACAGTAACAAATCACATAAAATGACTTTATTTTGAACTGTGGTGCTGGAGGAAAATTCTGAGAGTGCCTTGGACTGCAAGAAGATCAAACCAGTCCATACTCCAGGAAATAAAGCCAGACTGCTCACTTGAGGGAATGATATTAAAGGCAAAACTGAAGTACTTTGGCCACATAATGAGAAGACAGGATACCCTGGAGAAGATGCTGATGCTAGGGAAAGTGGAAGGCAAAAGGAAGAGGGGCCGACCAAGGGCAAGATGGATGGATGATATTCTGGAGGTGACGGACTCGACCTTGGGGGAGCTGGGGGTGGCGACAGCCGACAGGAAGCTCTGGCGTGGGCTGGTCCATGAAGTCACAAAGAGTCAGAAGCGACTGAATGAAATAACAACAAACAAATCACAGGTCTCCAGGAGACCTTGTGGGTCCTGAGGGTTGTATGTATAGGGGGTAATAGGGCAGGAGGCCAAGTAGGCAATTTGTCTCCCTCCCATTCATTAGTTTGCTAACATATTGGACAGCCTCTGTCTTTTACCCCAAAATGAGACTCAGCGCAGGAGGTGCAGACCTTGGTAGGACTTAAATACCTCTGGATGATCTTCCATCGCAGGTTAACACAATGCAATATTTTGGGGTGTGGAGGTGGGGGTGGTGGAATGAGGCAACTAGGCTAGTTCGTTTGCTTCCTGCTTGGAGGACTGGCTCTGGGACACAGTTTACAGCTGGGCCTGCTGTGTAAACACTGGCCGGTAATTCGGAAGCCTGTTTTTCCAGTGGCCCCACCTGCCAAGCTTCTCCGTCTCCCTTTCCAGCACCTCCGAACTGTGATGGAGCTGTTCTTGTATTGGGTGCCTTGGGGTGCTCCTGCAACCAGAAGGAACAAGCACCCTCCCTGCCCTGTTTGTCCTGCATCCAGAATCTGAGCTGCAGATTTCTCTGCTGAGGATTTGGAAGACAGTCTTGGGGCAGGTACAGTCTCCCCATCCCAGCCCCCTACCTCCATTATGGGGATGACAAGGCTGGCCCCCCACTTCACCTTGGAGCTCAGTGTTGTGTTTTTTCTCTCTGTGTTCAAGCACACTTTGGAGTGTGGATCTGTGTTGTACTGTATATACCAACGTTCCTCGATTAGGACCCTACAGATGTGCTGAGAGTAAGACTTCCAGAACTCCCAACCAGCCTTTGACTGAGAATTTTGAGAGCTGTCCCAACAGGGGAGGCTGAGGTATATAGTATTGTTGCATCATTGTATGTGCTTCGCTATTCTCCTTTCCTATTTTTATACTATTTTCCTATTTTCATGTGACTATATTTTTTTGGTATGTAAATACATTTTAAAATTGGTGTGCTGCCTGGAGGTGCATGCCATGGCACGCACCATATAACTTTGTTAAACAAATCAATTAATTATTCTCCTCAATTTGCAGAGTACAGACAGTTCCTCACTCTGCTGTAGCCATAACTTCAGAACACAATGACTCACCTCTTCCTAAGGTATACTGATTGGAGTTTTTTAGCTAGGTTGGGAAAAAAAAACAATGACTGTGTTTGCACAACATAAGCAACTTAATTAATTCTGGCTATAAACTAACCAAAGAGGCTGGGTTTGTACAACTTGCTAAGCCATCAAGAATGCTAAGCAAGCTTAAAACTAAGCAAGCTTTGTATACCATGCAAAGATAGTCTACATCTTCAACTGGTTGGGTTAAGCATGTAGTATGAATCACCCCAAAACTGAAATCCTAGACATATTTCCCTGGGAGTAAGCCCCACTGGGTTAATTACCAGGATAATACACCTAACCCAAGTTAACAAAACACAATTACTATGCTCACATAGCATGATACATTTAAACACATAAGGCATTTTATGTTTTAATTTGATGGACTGGTTTATACAACATGCTAAAGTAATGACTGGTTGCCCCATACCATGCTGAATAACAAGCTACCCTTCCCATTTTAGCTCATCTAGCATGTTATGCAAACTGATATAATGTGTACAATTCATCTCTTAACTGTACGAGGACGGATAACATGATAGAAGCATATAAACTCTGAAAAGTGATTGACAATCAATTTCCAGCTGGACAACTGCAAACGTTTATTGTACACCATGCATAAACTGTGTATGGATCTCACTTCTATTAGATGCAGTAGCAGACATTTGTTTGTGGTAGGGCCATCGGATCTGGGTTACAAAAATCTGGACAGCCACTAGATGGCACCAAATGATAGCTCTTTGCTGCCAAATCATGGTGGTCTGGAATGTTGGAGCCCAAATCTTGGTTACCTTGGTTTTCAAGTTTTATAAAGACAAATTAGCAGAAGACCGGTGGGAGGATGAGTTTTTCAGTGGCTATTAGCCAAGATATCAAAAAAAGAACTTCTGGGTGTTGAGGAAGTCAGATCTAAATTACAGATGGTAGAGAGCTATTATTGGAAAGAGCTGAGTTGCACTCATGACCTGCTTTGGGGTTTCTCTGCAAGAGTCTGGCTGGCCCTATAGGAACCAGTGTGGTGGAATCAATAGACCTTTTGTCTGATCCAGCAAAAAGCTTTAAGAGCCATAACCAGGTTTTCTTCTATACTTTGAGGCAACTTACCATCCAGCAGAAATCCATTTTAAAGGGATCAATAATGGATAGCAGTAAAAAATAATCAGCAGACAGGACAAACCCCTGATTCCCCTCCTTCTCCAATGTGTAATTAACAGCCCAAAGTTTCAGCAAGGTAACCAAGCATCTGATCATTTCACTAACAAAATGCATAGGAAAATGTGCCTGAATGATAACAAAAGATGGACACAAAATAAAACTGCTGTATAGATACATCGAATTCAAAGAAAGACCAGAGAGGCACACATGAAAAACTCCAACTTTTTTTTTATGGTTATGATTAAAATATTTATAAGCTGCTTTTCCACAAGCTCAAAGCAGTTGACAAACAGTAACATCTCACAAATAACATATTAAACAACAATTCTAATAATGCAAGAATTGACTCTTCCCTTTCTTCCTTCAGCATCCCTGCAAGGTGTATCACCTCTGGGCTCTGAAAATGGTGTGTTTGTCAGAGAAGAGCTACACACCCATCTAGAAAGCTTGACAAAATCTTATTGGGAGGGTAATTCATTCTAAATGGTAGTCTGACATTCCATTAAATAATAAGAACAGTAATAAAACCTGACTGCTGTCAGAGAAGACACTTTGCCCATGCCCAGAGACACTTTTCTTTACTTTGTAAGCACCTGGATTGAGCCCTGCTATTCAAAATTAGTTGAGGTTAATCTTCCAAAAAGCCAGCTTCAAATGAATGGAAGAAAGGTGGAAATATATCATTTTTAATATACTTGATCTTATTTAACACCAGCCCATCATTCCCAAATTACCCAATTGGAAATGGGGACACTCTGCATGCTCTCAACAGTATTTGGACACTAGATACATGAGCAGAAATGCCACCTTGGTAGCCAGTCTCGAAATGTTTTTAGATTATCCCTCCCTCAGATTAGATGCACAACTGCATTCCAGCATTCAAAACTGGTTTGAGGGCTTACTCTGGTTTTAAATTAAATTGTGCAAGAGATAAAAGGTGTCTTGTTATTCTGTCTCTTCCCTGCATTGCAGAACTTAAATTCCTTATCATGTCTCTGAAGACCTCAAACAAACGTGGACTGCTTCTCCTTTCTCCACTCATTGTCTGACAACCCAGAAACTAATTACCCCTCAATCTGAGCTGCCTCTTCCTAGACCAGTGTTTCCCAACCGTGGCAACTTTAAGACATGTGGACTTCAACCCAGAATTCTGGGAGTTGGAGTCCACACATCTTCAAGTTGCCAAGGTTGAGAAACACTGGCCTAGATCTCCACAGCCAGCCACCTAGATGCATTTCTGCTTTATCACTGCATCCTTCTTTAAGAGTTTACAGCAGTCTGGGTCTATCTCTTTACAAGTAACAATGCTCACCTTTAGGAGGATAAGAGGATGGGGGCCTTCACAGAGAGGTTCCCATTTTGCATTGATATCAAAACACCCACAAGAGAGATTGCAAATAATGGAACACTCAGCCATGGAAAGACAGCCAGAAACCAAACTTGAAAGACATTAAGAGTCTATGTCACCCAGATTTCCAAACACCAAGAGAGGACCAGCATTTAGAGGGGGCTCACACCCATCCTCCCCACCTCCACCACGACCTTTCTTGCCACTATTACACACCAGGTCTACATCTACCATCAAATTCTTCTAGCCAAATCTCAAAGGTGTCAGGAACCCCACCCAGCCCCCACCCCACCCCAAGCTTCCCTGTTGCTGCTGCACTCCAGGTGAGCTTCCGTTTCAGCAATCTTTCTCCCACTCTTCAGTCGAGCTGAGCAGGCTAAGATCCTGGTGAGTCTGAAGGTGACTAGTCTTCCACCAATGTCACAGAAGCCGGTTTTCAATTTGGATGGGAGCAGCTGTCAGACTCTGGCTCTCAAGAGACGTTTGTTCAAAGAGGTGAACGCAGGACATTAATCCCTGCTTTCCGAATCCAGACGAAATATGCCAGGGCTCTTGCCACTGCGCCGAGTCCGCAGGATGGAAAAGGAGGGTCCCTCCTCACGTTCAAGTCTACTTAGTCCCTAACTGCCTCCTCCATGGTGCAAAGTCCCCAGGCCAAGTGGGGGAGGAAGAATGGCTTAGACAAAGTTGCTGGCTGGCACAGATTGAGCTGCTGTGTACTTCGTCGAATAGGGCTTCTCAGATCTGGGGGGGCAGTTGCAGCACAGTAGCCCTCCTCCAATGAGCAGCAGGCCACAGGAGGCCCAGCCAATGTAGAGAGAAGCACCCAGCTCCCGCTTTTGGCTCTCCTGGACCATGGGGTTGTAGAAGTCTCGTATGATGTTGTTTGCCGTCCAGCAGAGTGGAATGAGAAGCATGAAGCCGGAGAAGATGAAAACAATTCCGGCGAAAATCATCACCTTGGCTTTGGTAGCTTCATCTTCCACACAGTTGGTGCACTTTCCTCCAATGATGGATAAGAAGATGCCGATGATGGCCAGCACGATGGCGATGACCACCAGCGCCCGAGCAGCCTGCATGTCTTGCGGCAGTGCCAACATAGACTCGTAGACCTTGCATTGCATCTGTCCTGTGCTCTGGACCACACAGTTCATCCACAGGCCCTCCCAAATAATTTGGGCCACCACAATGTTGTTGCCTATAAAGGCTGTCACCCTCCACATGGGCAACCCACAAGAGAGGATGGTGCCTAGCCAGCCAAGCACTGACAAGGCAATGCCCAAGACTTGCATCTCCATGGAGGCCATGGTGCTCTCCTCCTGCTTCTTGGTTCACCTCAGCCAAGGAGGCAAAGTTTAAAAAAAAACCCAAAAACGGAAGACTGCAACAGAAGACGGTGCAATACTAGTGAGGTGCAGGTGGCAAATTTGGGGAAATTATAGGCTGCGGTGATGGGCGGAGTTTTACAGAGGCCATCCAGTCTGAACAGACAGGGAGGCTCAAACCTGTTCCCCAGGATTCCTTCTCCTCCTCCTCCTCTTCTTTGAAGAAGGATTGTCATCCTGGCAGAAGTGAGTTTCTCCAATCCTGTCTCACCAATAAATCCCAGCCAGGAAAGGAAGTTACAGCCTGGGATGAGAAGCAAAGAGTCAGAACAGAAGGTTTCCCCATCTTGTTCTTTGCTGAAGCATTTCTAAGCTGATCCAAATGTCTCATCCTTACTAAGAGCATAGGAATTGCTCTGCAAGTCTAAACCAACATTCCTTCTAGCTCAACTTCCTGTTTCCAACAGTGATTGGCCAGATGCTTCAGGGCAATGCAGAAGGAAGTCTTGCACTGATGATATTAAAGGTCCACTAAAAAGGTAAAAGTTCCCCACACACATTTGTGCAGTCGTGTCCGACTCTAGGGGCCGGTGCTCATCTCCGTTTGTTAGCTGAAGAGCCAGCGTTATCCGAAGACGTTTCCACGGTCATGTGGCCGCATGATGTGCGTGGAACGCTGTTACCATCCCACCAAAGTGGTACCTATTTATCTACTTGCATTTGCATGCTTTCAAATTGCTAGGTTGGCAAGAGCTGGGGCTAGTGCAGGAGCTCACTCCGTCACATGGGGCTAGGGATTTGAACCTCCGACCTTGAGATCTTCCGATCAAGCCTGCCATCTTACCCGCTGAGCCGCCACGCCCCTAAAGGTCCATTACTTCTAGACAACCTACCTCAACCTACCTCAAAAAGTTGTTGTGGGGAAAATGGTAGGGATTCCTATGTGAATAGCCTTGTGTTCTCAGAGAAAGGTGAGCAAATCCTCCTCCTCCTCCTCCTCCTCCTCCTCCTCCTCCTCCTCCTCGCAACAGTTTGCGATGTTGTGACCTGTAGCAGAAAGAAAATTTGCAAAGGGAACTGACTTGTGGTTCTATCAATGGCCACCAGGTTAGGATAATTGACTGGAATCTCTTTGTCTAAAGGTCCACTACTTCTAGACCAGAGCTTTCCAAACTTTTCATGTTGGTGACACACTTTTTAGACATGCATCATTTCGCGACACACTGTTACAGCAGGGCATCATTTCACGACACACTCTTACAGCAGGGCACAAGGCAGGCACTAGGACCTGTGCGGAATCACAGCAGGTTTGGAGGCAGCAAGGCACAAGGCAGGCACTAGGACCAGCATGGAATCCTGGCAGGGTTCGGAGGCAGCAGCAGCCGCGACACACCCAGACACTGCAGCCGACACACTAACGTGTCCCGACACACTAACGTGTCCCGACACACGGTTTGGAAAGCTCTGTTCTAGACAAAGAGATTCCAGTCAATTATCCTAACCTGGTGGCCATCGATAGAACCACAAGTCAGTTCCCTTTGCAAATTTTCTGTCTGCTACAGGTCACAACATCACAAACTGTTGAGAGGAGGAGGAGGAGGAGGAGGAGGCTCCCCTTTCTCTGAGAACACAAGGCTATTCACATAGGAATCCCTACCGTTTTCCCCAGAACAACTTTTTGAGGTAGGTTGGAATGGGAGGAACTGACCCAGTGTCACTTGGTGATCTCCATGGTCAAGAGGAGACTCCATCTTGGCTGTCCTTAATCCAAGTCTAGCGCTGTGGTGCTTGCCTTTAGGATGCCCTTGAAGTGCAGAGCTGCTCTCTAGTCTCCACCCAGTGCAATCCTGTTCAGCATGGAAGCATTCTTCCCTTCCCACACCCTCCTTTGCAATTCAGAAAGGACGGTCCTGCTTCAGGTGCTGCTTCCAGTCAGACTGCTGTGAGGGCATCCACAGATGATCACCTCACCCTTTGAGGATGCGATGTCCACAAGCAGCTGGGCTACACCCCTGAGAGCACCAAACTGGTTGAGCAGCAAAGGTTGCAACACCACAAGTCTTGTGGAAATAGAGGGGGAGAAATTACAGGCAGGTTTCAGTCCACAACAGCATCTATTCTCTCACAAACGTGTTTAGGATGGCAATCTGAGTCTTCATGAGAATCTTTTGAGGGAATTAACTTCAGCTTTCGTGCAGTGCAAGAGTCACTTCATTCTTTTCACCCAGATTTCACAAAAGGAACATATGCATGGTATTGTCACTTGTGAGTACTACAAACAGGGTGAAATGAACAGATTTCTCAACAGCTTGCATGGAAAGTTTCAAGCAGGAACTGATCAAGCTGATACAACATTGCTGTTCTTTTTTCAGCATGTGCTTCAGGTGTTTTGCCTTGGAAGAAAGTGTGGAGGCTAAATTGATGGGTTCCTGCGATGCAGCCAACTGTAAAGCCCTCCACCTTTTTTACATATGTCATGTATGTGACACACATAAAACAAGTAGGGCTTGATCATATTGTCATGGCCATCATCTTGACTTTTTTGACTCCTCCCTGCAGACATCTCTGTGTTGCCCAAATAAGGCCCTTAAAGAGCCCAGTTTGCTTCTACATGATGTGCGAAAATAATCTGTCCCTTTTGCTGAAAAATCCAGTAATTTTAAAATTGGGTAATATCATTTACATAATCCTGGGGCTATCAGAGTATTTTGCCAGGACCTGCCTCTCTTTGGTCCGGGAATAACCTTGGATTATCTCAGAGCCAAACTACTTACTACAGTAGTGGGAAATCTGTAGAATTATGGCATTCCATGGAAAAACAATAGCTTAGGAATCACATTAGGTAAAGTAGATAAGTGGCATGGGGCTGGTGGGTGCTTGGGGGACAGAAGTTGACTATCCCATCCACCAAGGTTGCTTTCCCAGTCAGATTTTCATTTAATGTTGTTGATGAGCTATAACATCAAGAAATCATCAGAAGAATCTTCTCGGACATTTGTATTTTGATCCTCAGCTTCCTTCTTCTCCTGCAATCAGGGATGATTTTCGCAGTCTTTTCCAATCTTTCTTTCTATGATCCTTTGATCTTAATCAAAATATCAAGAAGTGATATCCCAACAGCTTTCATTTTACCAAATTAATGGGGAGAAAGTAACTTTAAACCAACAGTACCTGACAGGGTTCCCATGAACACAATCTACTGACAGACTTACTGCCCTCTGGTAGCAGAATATAATTTAATATTATTTAATTAAAATTAAATGGGACGTCAGTATTTAAGACAATTTGCTAGTGTCTAATAACGTGTTTATTTCTAAGAGTACCTCTAGGCCTCATATAGCCCACTAGGCATTCTAGAAAAATAAAAATGGATGGGAGGTGGCTGTAACCCAGAGCTTTGCTTGAATGTATGCCCACAAATATAGGAAAAAGTCAAAGACTGTATTCACACAACATACTTAATCAGGATAGTTAAAGACTAGAACAGTGCTTCCCAAAGTGCCGCCGTTGGCAACACACCAACGGCGGCGGCGGCGCACAGGGGGGCGGGGGCGTGCACGGCGGCGGGGGCGTGCATGGTGGCGGCGGCAGCAGCAGCGGCCTCCGCTAAAACGTGGAAGCGCTGATGGCGCACCGCTGCCGCCGCCGCCATTCACACCCCTGCTGCTGCTTCCGGGTTGTGTGGCGACACACCAGACTGTGTGTTGCGACACACTAAAGTGTCACGACACACAGTTTGGAAAGCTGTGGACTAGAGGCTGAATTCCTGCAACATACAAAGCTTGGTTGGCATTAACTTTTTCTGTGTGCCTGTGGCTTAGCATGTTTTGTAAACTCAGCCCATTTGGTAAGTTTAGAATTCAGTATCTGAATCTACCCCCATGGGTTATGCCATAACTAGGCTAAGCATGTTAACTCTCTCAGTCTGTGAGAGTTTGTAACTTCCCTGGGTGACTGTTTTCCCCTTTACGGATGCCATTTTTGTATAAACAGGCAAGCTTCCCAGTCACTCTCACGGCTTTTAACAGCTGTTTTATAAGGCAGCATGCAATGTGCTGTCAAAATCCCGTGTGTCTTCCTATTCACAAAAATGGCCTACTCCAGCTTAAAATCCTTCTTCCACTACTTATCATAGCCTGGAGTCCAAATGAACATGGTAAGGAAGAGCAGGGGATGACTAATGTCATACACATCTTGACATCATTTATGTGATGAGCTTATGACATTTTAAACATCATCATGGCTTCTATCAAACATCTAGGCCTGTGTTTTTCAACCTCAGCAACTTTAAGGTGTGTGGACTTCAACTCCTAGAATTCCCCAGCCAGCCATGCTGGCTGGGGAATTCTGGGAGTTGAAATCCACACACTTTAAAGTTGCCAAGTTTGAAAAACACTGTCCCATATCAATGCAATATTTACTGTAAATATGCGAAGTCTGCGCTTGCCTGTGCTAGGAAAAGGCTAACTGTTCCCCCAGCTCCTTTCTTTTCCCAACAAAACTCCATCTGCATATCTGTGCCGGGGTGGGTTGGGGGCAGAATAAAACATAAACCCCACCGGAGTTGCTGCAGGTGCATCTCTGCTTAGCAACTAATCGGGTAGCCCAGCTTGATTTCCTGGAGGACTTATGGCTGAGCCATTCCAGCTCTGCAAAACTGATAAGCCGTGTTGTAGCCCTTCAGATGTTTCTCTCCACCCAGCATCTCCGCCCAGAGGTTGTAATTCAGCAACCTCTAGAAACTAGCATATGCTCCACTTGTGTATTGTTGCTAAGAAAACCGTATGGCCACCATGAGGAATTGAGCTGGATTTAGGAAATCTTTATCTTTAAGCTGCTTATTCAGGACCAAGACACAGCAATGTGTTGTTGCTAGAAAAAAAATCCCTTTCCTTTGACCCCAAGGATTACTAATCTGAACAGGAACCTGGAAGACCACATCCTTCTTTTAAAACAGCACCAAAGCACTGATCATAGAAGCATTGGATTGAAAGGGACCTTAGGGGTCTTCTAGTCCAATTCCCCACACAGGGCAGGTATCCACAGACCATCACAGGCAAATTTTGGAGATCAAAGCGCTGCAAATCCCTAGAAAAATCTAATGGCAAGAGCAGTTTGAGAGTAGAATCAATGAGCCAGAGAGCTGGTGGACATATTCAAACAAAGGCAAAATAGCCCTCTGTCTGGAATGCTTTAATTTGCATTCTGCAATTCAATAAGGTTGGGCTCAGTTGCTTCCAAAGCTTTTTCCACTCTACTATTCTTTGCCTGCATTCATGTAACATACTTAATCTAGTTACTGAATCCATCCATTTTCTTGGTTTGTATAATACAGTGAACCATGACATTGGTTAGGTGCACTGAGTATTCTGAGTTTGTATAATACACCTAACCACAAAAAACAAACCAAGGTTAAGACCAACTAACCTTGGCGTATTGAGGGTATACAGCTGCTGTTCTTTAACTGACCTGGGTAAAGGTGTGTTATGAATACAGCCTTAGTATATAGCCTGAGTCCATTCAGTTTATTGACACAGAATCATATCGCACATGTACTAATGATCGAGCAGTGATGTCTGAGAACCACCAACCAAAGCATATCAACACAGGGCACCTCCTCCCAGTCATATTCCAAAGGGAAGGGGAACTGAGGACAGAGATTTGGGAGTTGTGGGTAGGGATATTGAGGGAAGGTTGGAGTTCTAGCCCTGGAAAACTTCCACCTGTCAGAATGAAAGCTTTATGGGTGTATATTTAATTCCAGGGAAGGCAAGGATTAGCAACCTATTGATACACATTGTAATAGTAATGGAATCTGTTTACAACCCATTTTGTTATTTAATCAAAATTAATTCAATTCTTTGTTTAAATGTTTACAAAGTGACTGCTGTTCTTTATCTTCCCCACGTTCCATCTAGACATGTTACCTCATCTATATAGAAATAAAGGAGAAAACAACAAACTTCCAGACTGGGAAAGGGTTTGATGGCAGCTGCAAAAGCAAAAGATTATTTGAGGTTAAAAGGAGCTTTCTTTCTTTCTTTCTTTCTTTCTTTCTTTCTTTCTTTCTTTCTTTCTTTCTTTCTTTCTTTCTTTCTTTCTTTCTTCCTTTCTTCCTTCCTTCCTTCCTTCCTTCCTTC
>JALMGJ010000162.1:0-67571 GCA_023362775.1 Charina bottae | reverse complement strand
TTGATTTTTGGGCCAAAAATTATGCCCTCCCAAATCAAGCATCCAAAAGTGCCTCTAACCCTTAAATTCAACCCCGAATCTCGTGGCGGGCTTCGTTTTTCAATTTGACCGGATTCGGTCCGGCCCATCCCGGGAGGTTTTCCTGACTCCGCGGTCAGGAAATTTTTGATTTTTGGGCCAAAAATAATGCCCTCCCAAATCAAGCATCCAAAAGTGCCTCTAACCCTTAAATTCAACCCCGAATCTCATGGCGGGCTTCGTTTTTCTATTTGACCGGATTCGGTCCGGCACATCCCGGGAGGTTTTCCTGACTCCGCGGTCAGGAAATTTTTGATTTTTGGGCCAAAAATTATGCCCTCCCAAATCAAGCATCCAAAAGTGCCTCCAACCCTTAAATTCAACCCCGAATCTCGTGGCGGGCTTCGTTTTTCAATTTGACCGGATTCGGTCCGGCCCATCCCGGGAGGTTTTCCTGACTCCGCGGTCAGGAAATTTTTGATTTTTGGGCCAAAAATTATGCCCTCCCAAATCAAGCATCCAAAAGTGCCTCTAACCCTTAAATTCAACCCCGAATCTCGTGGCGGGCTTCGTTTTTCAATTTGACCGGATTCGGTCCGGCCCATCCCGGGAGGTTTTCCTGACTCCGCGGTCAGGAAATTTTTGATTTTTGGGCCAAAAATTATGCCCTCCCAAATCAAGCATCCAAAAGTGCCTCTAACCCTTAAATTCAACCCCGAATCTCGTGGCGGGCTTCGTTTTTCTATTTGACCGGATTCGGTCCGGCACATCCCGGGAGGTTTTCCTGACTCCGCGGTCAGGAAATTTTTGATTTTTGGGCCAAAAATTATGCCCTCCCAAATCAAGCATCCAAAAGTGCCTCCAACCCTTAAATTCAACCCCGAATCTCGTGGCGGGCTTCGTTTTTCAATTTGACCGGATTCGGTCCGGCCCATCCCGGGAGGTTTTCCTGACTCCGCGGTCAGGAAATTTTTGATTTTTGGGCCAAAAATTATGCCCTCCCAAATCAAGCATCCAAAAGTGCCTCTAACCCTTAAATTCAACCCCGAATCTCGTGGCGGGCTTCGTTTTTCAATTTGACCGGATTCGGTCCGGCCCATCCCGGGAGGTTTTCCTGACTCCGCGGTCAGGAAATTTTTGATTTTTGGGCCAAAAATTATGCCCTCCCAAATCAAGCATCCAAAAGTGCCTCTAACCCTTAAATTCAACCCCGAATCTCGTGGCGGGCTTCGTTTTTCAATTTGACCGGATTCGGTCCGGCCCATCCCGGGAGGTTTTCCTGACTCCGCGGTCAGGAAATTTTTGATTTTTGGGCCAAAAATTATGCCCTCCCAAATCAAGCATCCAAAAGTGCCTCTAACCCTTAAATTCAACCCCGAATCTCGTGGCGGGCTTCATTTTTCAATTTGACCGGATTCGGTCCGGCACATCCCGGGAGGTTTTCCTGACTCCGCGGTCAGGAAATTTTTGATTTTTGGGCCAAAAATTATGCCCTCCCAAATCAAGCATCCAAAAGTGCCTCTAACCCTTAAATTCAACCCCGAATCTTGTGGCGGGCTTCGTTTTTCAATTTGACCGGATTCGGTCCGGCCCATCCCGGGAGGTTTTCCTGACTCCGCGGTCAGGAAATTTTTGATTTTTGGGCCAAAAATAATGCCCTCCCAAATCAAGCATCCAAAAGTGCCTCTAACCCTTAAATTCAACCCCGAATCTCGTGGCGGGCTTCGTTTTTCAATTTGACCGGATTCGGTCCGGCCCATCCCGGGAGGTTTTCCTGACTCCGCGGTCAGGAAATTTTGGATTTTTGGGCCAAAAATTATGCCCTCCCAAATTAAGCATCCAAAAGTGCCTCTAACCCTTAAATTCAACCCCGAATCTCGTGGCGGGCTTCATTTTTCAATTTGACCGGATTCGGTCCGGCACATCCCGGGAGGTTTTCCTGACTCCGCGGTCAGGAAATTTTGGATTTTTGGGCCAAAAATTATGCCCTCCCAAATTAAGCATCCAAAAGTGCCTCTAACCCTTAAATTCAACCCCGAATCTCGTGGCGGGCTTCATTTTTCAATTTGACCGGATTCGGTCCGGCACATCCCGGGAGGTTTTCCTGACTCCGCGGTCAGGAAATTTTTGATTTTTGGGCCAAAAATTATGCCCTCCCAAATCAAGCATCCAAAAGTGCCTCTAACCCTTAAATTCAACCCCGAATCTTGTGGCGGGCTTCGTTTTTCAATTTGACCGGATTCGGTCCGGCCCATCCCGGGAGGTTTTCCTGACTCCGCGGTCAGGAAATTTTTGATTTTTGGGCCAAAAATAATGCCCTCCCAAATCAAGCATCCAAAAGTGCCTCTAACCCTTAAATTCAACCCCGAATCTCGTGGCGGGCTTCGTTTTTCAATTTGACCGGATTCGGTCCGGCCCATCCCGGGAGGTTTTCCTGACTCCGCGGTCAGGAAATTTTTGATTTTTGGGCCAAAAATTATGCCCTCCCAAATCAAGCATCCAAAAGTGCCTCCAACCCTTAAATTCAACCCCGAATCTCGTGGCGGGCTTCGTTTTTCAATTTGACCGGATTCGGTCCGGCCCATCCCGGGAGGTTTTCCTGACTCCGCGGTCAGGAAATTTTTGATTTTTGGGCCAAAAATTATGCCCTCCCAAATCAAGCATCCAAAAGTGCCTCTAACCCTTAAATTCAACCCCGAATCTCGTGGCGGGCTTCGTTTTTCAATTTGACCGGATTCGGTCCGGCCCATCCCGGGAGGTTTTCCTGACTCCGCGGTCAGGAAATTTTTGATTTTTGGGCCAAAAATTATGCCCTCCCAAATCAAGCATCCAAAAGTGCCTCTAACCCTTAAATTCAACCCCGAATCTCGTGGCGGGCTTCGTTTTTCTATTTGACCGGATTCGGTCCGGCACATCCCGGGAGGTTTTCCTGACTCCGCGGTCAGGAAATTTTTGATTTTTGGGCCAAAAATTATGCCCTCCCAAATCAAGCATCCAAAAGTGCCTCCAACCCTTAAATTCAACCCCGAATCTCGTGGCGGGCTTCGTTTTTCAATTTGACCGGATTCGGTCCGGCCCATCCAGGGAGGTTTTCCTGACTCCGCGGTCAGGAAATTTTTGATTTTTGGGCCAAAAATTATGCCCTCCCAAATTAAGCATCCAAAAGTGCCTCTAACCCTTAAATTCAACCCCGAATCTCGTGGCGGGCTTCATTTTTCAATTTGACCGGATTCGGTCCGGCACATCCCGGGAGGTTTTCCTGACTCCGCGGTCAGGAAATTTTTGATTTTTGGGCCAAAAATTATGCCCTCCCAAATCAAGCATCCAAAAGTGCCTCTAACCCTTAAATTCAACCCCGAATCTTGTGGCGGGCTTCGTTTTTCAATTTGACCGGATTCGGTCCGGCCCATCCCGGGAGGTTTTCCTGACTCCGCGGTCAGGAAATTTTTGATTTTTGGGCCAAAAATAATGCCCTCCCAAATCAAGCATCCAAAAGTGCCTCTAACCCTTAAATTCAACCCCGAATCTCGTGGCGGGCTTCGTTTTTCAATTTGACCGGATTCGGTCCGGCCCATCCCGGGAGGTTTTCCTGACTCCGCGGTCAGGAAATTTTTGATTTTTGGGCCAAAAATTATGCCCTCCCAAATCAAGCATCCAAAAGTGCCTCCAACGCTTAAATTCAACCCCGAATCTCGTGGCGGGCTTCGTTTTTCAATTTGACCGGATTCGGTCCGGCCCATCCCGGGAGGTTTTCCTGACTCCGCGGTCAGGAAATTTTTGATTTTTGGGCCAAAAATTATGCCCTCCCAAATCAAGCATCCAAAAGTGCCTCTAACCCTTAAATTCAACCCCGAATCTCGTGGCGGGCTTCGTTTTTCAATTTGACCGGATTCGGTCCGGCCCATCCCGGGAGGTTTTCCTGACTCCGCGGTCAGGAAATTTTTGATTTTTGGGCCAAAAATTATGCCCTCCCAAATCAAGCATCCAAAAGTGCCTCTAACCCTTAAATTCAACCCCGAATCTCGTGGCGGGCTTCGTTTTTCTATTTGACCGGATTCGGTCCGGCACATCCCGGGAGGTTTTCCTGACTCCGCGGTCAGGAAATTTTTGATTTTTGGGCCAAAAATTATGCCCTCCCAAATCAAGCATCCAAAAGTGCCTCCAACCCTTAAATTCAACCCCGAATCTCGTGGCGGGCTTCGTTTTTCAATTTGACCGGATTCGGTCCGGCCCATCCAGGGAGGTTTTCCTGACTCCGCGGTCAGGAAATTTTTGATTTTTGGGCCAAAAATTATGCCCTCCCAAATCAAGCATCCAAAAGTGCCTCTAACCCTTAAATTCAACCCCGAATCTCGTGGCGGGCTTTGTTTTTCAATTTGACCGGATTCGGTCCGGCCCATCCCGGGAGGTTTTCCTGACTCCGCGGTCAGGAAATTTTTGATTTTTGGGCCAAAAATTATGCCCTCCCAAATCAAGCATCCAAAAGTGCCTCTAACCCTTAAATTCAACCCCGAATCTCGTGGCGGGCTTCGTTTTTCAATTTGACCGGATTCGGTCCGGCCCATCCCGGGAGGTTTTCCTGACTCCGCGGTCAGGAAATTTTGGATTTTTGGGCCAAAAATTATGCCCTCCCAAATCAAGCATCCAAAAGTGCCTCTAACCCTTAAATTCAACCCCGAATCTCGTGGCGGGCTTCATTTTTCAATTTGACCGGATTCGGTCCGGCACATCCCGGGAGGTTTTCCTGACTCCGCGGTCAGGAAATTTTTGATTTTTGGGCCAAAAATTATGCCCTCCCAAATCAAGCATCCAAAAGTGCCTCTAACCCTTAAATTCAACCCCGAATCTTGTGGCGGGCTTCGTTTTTCAATTTGACCGGATTCGGTCCGGCCCATCCCGGGAGGTTTTCCTGACTCCGCGGTCAGGAAATTTTTGATTTTTGGGCCAAAAATAATGCCCTCCCAAATCAAGCATCCAAAAGTGCCTCTAACCCTTAAATTCAACCCCGAATCTCGTGGCGGGCTTCGTTTTTCAATTTGACCGGATTCGGTCCGGCCCATCCCGGGAGGTTTTCCTGACTCCGCGGTCAGGAAATTTTTGATTTTTGGGCCAAAAATTATGCCCTCCCAAATCAAGCATCCAAAAGTGCCTCTAACCCTTAAATTCAACCCCGAATCTCGTGGCGGGCTTCGTTTTTCAATTTGACCGGATTCGGTCCGGCCCATTCCGGGAGGTTTTCCTGACTCCGCGGTCAGGAAATTTTTGATTTTTGGGCCAAAAATTATGCCCTCCCAAATCAAGCATCCAAAAGTGCCTCCAACCCTTAAATTCAACCCCGAATCTCGTGGCGGGCTTCGTTTTTCAATTTGACCGGATTCGGTCCGGCCCATCCCGGGAGGTTTTCCTGACTCCGCGGTCAGGAAATTTTTGATTTTTGGGCCAAAAATTATGCCCTCCCAAATCAAGCATCCAAAAGTGCCTCTAACCCTTAAATTCAACCCCGAATCTCGTGGCGGGCTTCGTTTTTCAATTTGACCGGATTCGGTCCGGCCCATCCCGGGAGGTTTTCCTGACTCCGCGGTCAGGAAATTTTTGATTTTTGGGCCAAAAATTATGCCCTCCCAAATCAAGCATCCAAAAGTGCCTCCAACCCTTAAATTCAACCCCGAATCTCGTGGCGGGCTTCGTTTTTCAATTTGACCGGATTCGGTCCGGCCCATCCAGGGAGGTTTTCCTGACTCCGCGGTCAGGAAATTTTTGATTTTTGGGCCAAAAATTATGCCCTCCCAAATCAAGCATCCAAAAGTGCCTCTAACCCTTAAATTCAACCCCGAATCTCGTGGCGGGCTTCGTTTTTCAATTTGACCGGATTCGGTCCGGCCCATCCCGGGAGGTTTTCCTGACTCCGCGGTCAGGAAATTTTTGATTTTTGGGCCAAA
Source organism: Charina bottae (assembly GCA_023362775.1). NCBI lineage: Eukaryota > Metazoa > Chordata > Lepidosauria > Squamata > Charinaidae > Charina > Charina bottae. The sequence continues at coordinate 61,614 of JALMGJ010000162.1, read as the reverse complement.
AATTATGCCCTCCCAAATCAAGCATCCAAAAGTGCCTCTAACCCTTAAATTCAACCCCGAATCTCATGGCGGGCTTCGTTTTTCAATTAGACCGGATTCGGTCCGGCCCATCCCGGGAGGTTTTCCTGACTCCGCGGTCAGGAAATTTTTGATTTTTGGGCCAAAAATTATGCCCTCCCAAATCAAGCATCCAAAAGTGCCTCTAACCCTTAAATTCAACCCCGAATCTCGTGGCGGGCTTCGTTTTTCAATTTGACCGGATTCGGTCCGGCACATCCCGGGAGGTTTTCCTGACTCCGCGGTCAGGAAATTTTTGATTTTTGGGCCAAAAATTATGCCCTCCCAAATCAAGCATCCAAAAGTGCCTCTAACCCTTAAATTCAACCCCGAATCTCGTGGCGGGCTTCGTTTTTCAATTTGACCGGATTCGGTCCGGCCCATCCCGGGAGGTTTTCCTGACTCCGCGGTCAGGAAATTTTTGATTTTTGGGCCAAAAATTATGCCCTCCCAAATCAAGCATCCAAAAGTGCCTCTAACCCTTAAATTCAACCCCGAATCTCGTGGCGGGCTTCGTTTTTCAATTTGACCGGATTCGGTCCGGCCCATCCCGGGAGGTTTTCCTGACTCCGCGGTCAGGAAATTTTTGATTTTTGGGCCAAAAATTATGCCCTCCCAAATCAAGCATCCAAAAGTGCCTCTAACCCTTAAATTCAACCCCGAATCTCATGGCGGGCTTCGTTTTTCAATTAGACCGGATTCGGTCCGGCCCATCCCGGGAGGTTTTCCTGACTCCGCGGTCAGGAAATTTTTGATTTTTGGGCCAAAAATTATGCCCTCCCAAATCAAGCATCCAAAAGTGCCTCTAACCCTTAAATTCAACCCCGAATCTCGTGGCGGGCTTCGTTTTTCAATTTGACCGGATTCGGTCCGGCACATCCCGGGAGGTTTTCCTGACTCCGCGGTCAGGAAATTTTTGATTTTTGGGCCAAAAATTATGCCCTCCCAAATCAAGCATCCAAAAGTGCCTCTAACCCTTAAATTCAACCCCGAATCTCGTGGCGGGCTTCGTTTTTCAATTTGACCGGATTCGGTCCGGCCCATCCCGGGAGGTTTTCCTGACTCCGCGGTCAGGAAATTTTTGATTTTTGGGCCAAAAATTATGCCCTCCCAAATCAAGCATCCAAAAGTGCCTCTAACCCTTAAATTCAACCCCGAATCTCGTGGCGGGCTTCGTTTTTCAATTTGACCGGATTCGGTCCGGCCCATTCCGGGAGGTTTTCCTGACTCCGCGGTCAGGAAATTTTTGATTTTTGGGCCAAAAATTATGCCCTCCCAAATCAAGCATCCAAAAGTGCCTCTAACCCTTAAATTCAACCCCGAATCTCGTGGCGGGCTTCGTTTTTCAATTTGACCGGATTCGGTCCGGCACATCCCGGGAGGTTTTCCTGACTCCGCGGTCAGGAAATTTTTGATTTTTGGGCCAAAAATTATGCCCTCCCAAATCAAGCATCCAAAAGTGCCTCTAACCCTTAAATTCAACCCCGAATCTCGTGGCGGGCTTCGTTTTTCAATTTGACCGGATTCGGTCCGGCCCATCCCGGGAGGTTTTCCTGACTCCGCGGTCAGGAAATTTTTGATTTTTGGGCCAAAAATTATGCCCTCCCAAATCAAGCATCCAAAAGTGCCTCTAACCCTTAAATTCAACCCCGAATCTCGTGGCGGGCTTCGTTTTTCAATTTGACCGGATTCGGTCCGGCCCATCCCGGGAGGTTTTCCTGACTCCGCGGTCAGGAAATTTTTGATTTTTGGGCCAAAAATTATGCCCTCCCAAATCAAGCATCCAAAAGTGCCTCTAACCCTTAAATTCAACCCCGAATCTCATGGCGGGCTTCGTTTTTCAATTAGACCGGATTCGGTCCGGCCCATCCCGGGAGGTTTTCCTGACTCCGCGGTCAGGAAATTTTTGATTTTTGGGCCAAAAATTATGCCCTCCCAAATCAAGCATCCAAAAGTGCCTCTAACCCTTAAATTCAACCCCGAATCTCGTGGCGGGCTTCGTTTTTCAATTTGACCGGATTCGGTCCGGCACATCCCGGGAGGTTTTCCTGACTCCGCGGTCAGGAAATTTTTGATTTTTGGGCCAAAAATTATGCCCTCCCAAATCAAGCATCCAAAAGTGCCTCTAACCCTTAAATTCAACCCCGAATCTCGTGGCGGGCTTCGTTTTTCAATTTGACCGGATTCGGTCCGGCCCATCCCGGGAGGTTTTCCTGACTCCGCGGTCAGGAAATTTTTGATTTTTGGGCCAAAAATTATGCCCTCCCAAATCAAGCATCCAAAAGTGCCTCTAACCCTTAAATTCAACCCCGAATCTCGTGGCGGGCTTCGTTTTTCAATTTGACCGGATTCGGTCCGGCCCATTCCGGGAGGTTTTCCTGACTCCGCGGTCAGGAAATTTTTGATTTTTGGGCCAAAAATTATGCCCTCCCAAATCAAGCATCCAAAAGTGCCTCCAACCCTTAAATTCAACCCCGAATCTCGTGGCGGGCTTCGTTTTTCAATTTGACCGGATTCGGTCCGGCCCATCCCGGGAGGTTTTCCTGACTCCGCGGTCAGGAAATTTTTGATTTTTGGGCCAAAAATTATGCCCTCCCAAATCAAGCATCCAAAAGTGCCTCTAACCCTTAAATTCAACCCCGAATCTCGTGGCGGGCTTCGTTTTTCAATTTGACCGGATTCGGTCCGGCCCATCCCGGGAGGTTTTCCTGACTCCGCGGTCAGGAAATTTTTGATTTTTGGGCCAAAAATTATGCCCTCCCAAATCAAGCATCCAAAAGTGCCTCCAACCCTTAAATTCAACCCCGAATCTCGTGGCGGGCTTCGTTTTTCAATTTGACCGGATTCGGTCCGGCCCATCCAGGGAGGTTTTCCTGACTCCGCGGTCAGGAAATTTTTGATTTTTGGGCCAAAAATTATGCCCTCCCAAATCAAGCATCCAAAAGTGCCTCTAACCCTTAAATTCAACCCCGAATCTCGTGGCGGGCTTCGTTTTTCAATTTGACCGGATTCGGTCCGGCCCATCCCGGGAGGTTTTCCTGACTCCGCGGTCAGGAAATTTTTGATTTTTGGGCCAAAAATTATGCCCTCCCAAATCAAGCATCCAAAAGTGCCTCTAACCCTTAAATTCAACCCCGAAGCTCATGGCGGGCTTCGTTTTTCAATTTGACCGGATTCGGTCCGGCCCATCCCGGGAGGTTTTCCTGACTCCGCGGTCAGGAAATTTTTGATTTTTGGGCCAAAAATTATGCCCTCCCAAATCAAGCATCCAAAAGTGCCTCTAACCCTTAAATTCAACCCCGAATCTCGTGGCGGGCTTCGTTTTTCAATTTGACCGGATTCGGTCCGGCACATCCCGGGAGGTTTTCCTGACTCCGCGGTCAGGAAATTTTTGATTTTTGGGCCAAAAATTATGCCCTCCCAAATCAAGCATCCAAAAGTGCCTCTAACCCTTAAATTCAACCCCGAATCTCGTGGCGGGCTTCGTTTTTCAATTTGACCGGATTCGGTCCGGCCCATCCCGGGAGGTTTTCCTGACTCCGCGGTCAGGAAATTTTTGATTTTTGGGCCAAAAATTATGCCCTCCCAAATCAAGCATCCAAAAGTGCCTCTAACCCTTAAATTCAACCCCGAATCTCATGGCGGGCTTCGTTTTTCAATTTGACCGGATTCGGTCCGGCCCATCCCGGGAGGTTTTCCTGACTCCGCGGCGCGGTCAGGAAATTTTTGATTTTTGGGCCAAAAATTATGCCCTCCCAAATCAAGCATCCAAAAGTGCCTCTAACCCTTAAATTCAACCCCGAATCTCGTGGCGGGCTTCGTTTTTCAATTTGACCGGATTCGGTCCGGCACATCCCGGGAGGTTTTCCTGACTCCGCGGTCAGGAAATTTTTGATTTTTGGGCCAAAAATTATGCCCTCCCAAATCAAGCATCCAAAAGTGCCTCTAACCCTTAAATTCAACCCCGAATCTCGTGGCGGGCTTCGTTTTTCAATTTGACCGGATTCGGTCCGGCCCATCCCGGGAGGTTTTCCTGACTCCGCGGTCAGGAAATTTTTGATTTTTGGGCCAAAAATTATGCCCTCCCAAATCAAGCATCCAAAAGTGCCTCTAACCCTTAAATTCAACCCCGAATCTCGTGGCGGGCTTCGTTTTTCTATTTGACCGGATTCGGTCCGGCACATCCCGGGAGGTTTTCCTGACTCCGCGGTCAGGAAATTTTTGATTTTTGGGCCAAAAATTATGCCCTCCCAAATCAAGCATCCAAAAGTGCCTCCAACCCTTAAATTCAACCCCGAATCTCGTGGCGGGCTTCGTTTTTCAATTTGACCGGATTCGGTCCGGCCCATCCAGGGAGGTTTTCCTGACTCCGCGGTCAGGAAATTTTTGATTTTTGGGCCAAAAATTATGCCCTCCCAAATCAAGCATCCAAAAGTGCCTCTAACCCTTAAATTCAACCCCGAATCTCGTGGCGGGCTTCGTTTTTCAATTTGACCGGATTCGGTACGGCCCATCCCGGGAGGTTTTCCTGACTCCGCGGTCAGGAAATTTTTGATTTTTGGGCCAAAAATTATGCCCTCCCAAATCAAGCATCCAAAAGTGCCTCTAACCCTTAAATTCAACCCCGAATCTCGTGGCGGGCTTCGTTTTTCTATTTGACCGGATTCGGTCCGGCACATCCCGGGAGGTTTTCCTGACTCCGCGGTCAGGAAATTTTTGATTTTTGGGCCAAAAATTATGCCCTCCCAAATCAAGCATCCAAAAGTGCCTCCAACCCTTAAATTCAACCCCGAATCTCGTGGCGGGCTTCGTTTTTCAATTTGACCGGATTCGGTCCGGCCCATCCAGGGAGGTTTTCCTGACTCCGCGGTCAGGAAATTTTTGATTTTTGGGCCAAAAATTATGCCCTCCCAAATCAAGCATCCAAAAGTGCCTCTAACCCTTAAATTCAACCCCGAATCTCGTGGCGGGCTTCGTTTTTCAATTTGACCGGATTCGGTCCGGCCCATCCCGGGAGGTTTTCCTGACTCCGCGGTCAGGAAATTTTTGATTTTTGGGCCAAAAATTATGCCCTCCCAAATCAAGCATCCAAAAGTGCCTCTAACCCTTAAATTCAACCCCGAATCTCGTGGCGGGCTTCGTTTTTCAATTTGACCGGATTCGGTCCGGCGCATCCCGGGAGGTTTTCCTGACTCCGCGGTCAGGAAATTTTTGATTTTTGGGCCAAAAATTATGCCCTCCCAAATCAAGCATCCAAAAGTGCCTCTAACCCTTAAATTCAACCCCGAATCTCGTGGCGGGCTTCGTTTTTCAATTTGACCGGATTCGGTCCGGCACATCCCGGGAGGTTTTCCTGACTCCGCGGTCAGGAAATTTTTGATTTTTGGGCCAAAAATTATGCCCTCCCAAATCAAGCATCCAAAAGTGCCTCCAACCCTTAAATTCAACCCCGAATCTCGTGGCGGGCTTCGTTTTTCAATTTGACCGGATTCGGTCCGGCACATCCCGGGAGGTTTTCCTGACTCCGCGGTCAGGAAATTTTTGATTTTTGGGCCAAAAATTATGCCCTCCCAAATCAAGCATCCAAAAGTGCCTCTAACCCTTAAATTCAACCCCGAATCTCGTGGCGGGCTTCGTTTTTCAATTTGACCGGATTCGGTCCGGCACATCCCGGGAGGTTTTCCTGACTCCGCGGTCAGGAAATTTTTGATTTTTGGGCCAAAAATTATGCCCTCCCAAATCAAGCATCCAAAAGTGCCTCTAACCCTTAAATTCAACCCCGAATCTCGTGGCGGGCTTCGTTTTTCAATTTGACCGGATTCGGTCCGGCCCATCCCGGGAGGTTTTCCTGACTCCGCGGTCAGGAAATTTTTGATTTTTGGGCCAAAAATTATGCCCTCCCAAATCAAGCATCCAAAAGTGCCTCTAACCCTTAAATTCAACCCCGAATCTCGTGGCGGGCTTCGTTTTTCTATTTGACCGGATTCGGTCCGGCACATCCCGGGAGGTTTTCCTGACTCCGCGGTCAGGAAATTTTGGATTTTTGGGCCAAAAATTATGCCCTCCCAAATCAAGCATCCAAAAGTGCCTCCAACCCTTAAATTCAACCCCGAATCTCGTGGCGGGCTTCGTTTTTCAATTTGACCGGATTCGGTCCGGCCCATCCAGGGAGGTTTTCCTGACTCCGCGGTCAGGAAATTTTTGATTTTTGGGCCAAAAATTATGCCCTCCCAAATCAAGCATCCAAAAGTGCCTCTAACCCTTAAATTCAACCCCGAATCTCGTGGCGGGCTTCGTTTTTCAATTTGACCGGATTCGGTCCGGCCCATCCCGGGAGGTTTTCCTGACTCCGCGGTCAGGAAATTTTTGATTTTTGGGCCAAAAATTATGCCCTCCCAAATCAAGCATCCAAAAGTGCCTCTAACCCTTAAATTCAACCCCGAATCTCGTGGCGGGCTTCGTTTTTCAATTTGACCGGATTCGGTCCGGCGCATCCCGGGAGGTTTTCCTGACTCCGCGGTCAGGAAATTTTTGATTTTTGGGCCAAAAATTATGCCCTCCCAAATCAAGCATCCAAAAGTGCCTCTAACCCTTAAATTCAACCCCGAATCTCGTGGCGGGCTTCGTTTTTCAATTTGACCGGATTCGGTCCGGCACATCCCGGGAGGTTTTCCTGACTCCGCGGTCAGGAAATTTTTGATTTTTGGGCCAAAAATTATGCCCTCCCAAATCAAGCATCCAAAAGTGCCTCCAACCCTTAAATTCAACCCCGAATCTCGTGGCGGGCTTCGTTTTTCAATTTGACCGGATTCGGTCCGGCACATCCCGGGAGGTTTTCCTGACTCCGCGGTCAGGAAATTTTTGATTTTTGGGCCAAAAATTATGCCCTCCCAAATCAAGCATCCAAAAGTGCCTCTAACCCTTAAATTCAACCCCGAATCTCGTGGCGGGCTTCGTTTTTCAATTTGACCGGATTCGGTCCGGCACATCCCGGGAGGTTTTCCTGACTCCGCGGTCAGGAAATTTTTGATTTTTGGGCCAAAAATTATGCCCTCCCAAATCAAGCATCCAAAAGTGCCTCTAACCCTTAAATTCAACCTCGAATCTCGTGGCGGGCTTCGTTTTTCAATTTGACCGGATTCGGTACGGCCCATCCAGGGAGGTTTTCCTGACTCCGCGGTCAGGAAATTTTTGATTTTTGGGCCAAAAATTATGCCCTCCCAAATCAAGCATCCAAAAGTGCCTCTAACCCTTAAATTAAACCCCGAATCTTGTGGCGGGCTTCGTTTTTCAATTTGACCGGATTCGGTCCGGCCCATCCCGGGAGGTTTTCCTGACTCCGCGGTCAGGAAATTTTTGATTTTTGGGCCAAAAATTATGCCCTCCCAAATCAAGCATCCAAAAGTGCCTCTAACCCTTAAATTCAACCCCGAATCTCGTGGCGGGCTTCGTTTTTCAATTTGACCGGATTCGGTCCGGCCCATCCCGGGAGGTTTTCCTGACTCCGCGGTCAGGAAATTTTTGATTTTTGGGCCAAAAATTATGCCCTCCCAAATCAAGCATCCAAAAGTGCCTCTAACCCTTAAATTCAACCCCGAATCTCGTGGCGGGCTTCGTTTTTCAATTTGACCGGATTCGGTCCAGCCCATCCCGGGAGGTTTTCCTGACTCCGCGGTCAGGAAATTTTTGATTTTTGGGCCAAAAATTATGCCCTCCCAAATCAAGCATCCAAAAGTGCCTCCAACCCTTAAATTCAACCCCGAATCTCGTGGCGGGCTTCGTTTTTCAATTTGACCGGATTCGGTCCGGCACATCCCAGGAGGTTTTCCTGACTCCGCGGTCAGGAAATTTTTGATTTTTGGGCCAAAAATTATGCCCTCCCAAATCACGCATCCAAAAGTGCCACTAAGCCTTAAATTCAACCCCAAATCTCATGGCAGGCTTCGTTTTTCAATTTGACCGGATTCGGTCCGGCCCATCCCGGGAGGTTTTCCTGACTCCGCGGTCAGGAAATTTTTGATTTTGGGTCCAAAAATTATGCCCTCCCAAATCAAGCATCCAAAAGTGCCTCTAACCCTTAAATTCAACCCTGAATCTCGTGGCGGGCTTCGTTTTTCAATTTGACCGGATTCGGTCCGGCCCATCCCGGGAGGTTTTCCTGACTCCGCGGTCAGGAAATTTTTGATTTTTGGGCCAAAAATTATGCCCTCCCAAATCAAGCATCCAAAAGTGCCTCTAACCCTTAAATTCAACCCCGAATCTCGTGGCGGGCTTCGTTTTTCAATTTGACCGGATTCGGTCCGGCCCATCCCGGGAGGTTTTCCTGACTCCGCGGTCAGGAAATTTTTGATTTTTGGGCCAAAAATTATGCCCTCCCAAATCAAGCATCCAAAAGTGCCTCTAACCCTTAAATTCAACCCCGAATCTCGTGGCGGGCTTCGTTTTTCAATTTGACCGGATTCGGTCCGGCCCATCCCGGGAGGTTTTCCTGACTCCGCGGTCAGGAAATTTTTGATTTTTGGGCCAAAAATTATGCCCTCCCAAATCAAGCATCCAAAAGTGCCTCTAACCCTTAAATTCAACCCCGAATCTCGTGGCGGGCTTCGTTTTTCTATTTGACCGGATTCGGTCCGGCACATCCCGGGAGGTTTTCCTGACTCCGCGGTCAGGAAATTTTTGATTTTTGGGCCAAAAATTATGCCCTCCCAAATCAAGCATCCAAAAGTGCCTCTAACCCTTAAATTCAACCCCGAATCTCGTGGCGGGCTTCGTTTTTCTATTTGACCGGATTCGGTCCGGCACATCCCGGGAGGTTTTCCTGACTCCGCGGTCAGGAAATTTTTGATTTTGGGTCCAAAAATTATGCCCTCCCAAATCAAGCATCCAAAAGTGCCTCTAACCCTTAAATTCAACCCCGAATCTCGTGGCGGGCTTCGTTTTTCAATTTGACCGGATTCGGTCCGGCCCATCCCGGGAGGTTTTCCTGACTCCGCGGTCAGGAAATTTTTGATTTTTGGGCCAAAAATTATGCCCTCCCAAATCAAGCATCCAAAAGTGCCTCTAACCCTTAAATTCAACCCCGAATCTCGTGGCGGGCTTCGTTTTTCAATTTGACCGGATTCGGTCCGGCACATCCCGGGAGGTTTTCCTGACTCCGCGGTCAGGAAATTTTTGATTTTTGGGCCAAAAATTATGCCCTCCCAAATCAAGCATCCAAAAGTGCCTCTAACCCTTAAATTCAACCTCGAATCTTGTGGCGGGCTTCGTTTTTCAATTTGACCGGATTCGGTACGGCCCATCCAGGGAGGTTTTCCTGACTCCGCGGTCAGGAAATTTTTGATTTTTGGGCCAAAAATTATGCCCTCCCAAATCAAGCATCCAAAAGTGCCTCTAACCCTTAAATTCAACCCCGAATCTTGTGGCGGGCTTCGTTTTTCAATTTGACCGGATTCGGTCCGGCCCATCCCGGGAGGTTTTCCTGACTCCGCGGTCAGGAAATTTTTGATTTTTGGGCCAAAAATTATGCCCTCCCAAATCAAGCATCCAAAAGTGCCTCTAACCCTTAAATTCAACCCCGAATCTCGTGGCGGGCTTCGTTTTTCAATTTGACCGGATTCGGTCCGGCCCATCCCGGGAGGTTTTCCTGACTCCGCGGTCAGGAAATTTTTGATTTTTGGGCCAAAAATTATGCCCTCCCAAATCAAGCATCCAAAAGTGCCTCTAACCCTTAAATTCAACCCCGAATCTCGTGGCGGGCTTCGTTTTTCAATTTGACCGGATTCGGTCCAGCCCATCCCGGGAGGTTTTCCTGACTCCGCGGTCAGGAAATTTTTGATTTTTGGGCCAAAAATTATGCCCTCCCAAATCAAGCATCCAAAAGTGCCTCCAACCCTTAAATTCAACCCCGAATCTCGTGGCGGGCTTCGTTTTTCAATTTGACCGGATTCGGTCCGGCACATCCCAGGAGGTTTTCCTGACTCCGCGGTCAGGAAATTTTTGATTTTTGGGCCAAAAATTATGCCCTCCCAAATCACGCATCCAAAAGTGCCACTAAGCCTTAAATTCAACCCCAAATCTCATGGCAGGCTTCGTTTTTCAATTTGACCGGATTCGGTCCGGCACATCCCGGGAGGTTTTCCTGACTCCGCGGTCAGGAAATTTTTGATTTTTGGGCCAAAAATTATGCCCTCCCAAATCAAGCATCCAAAAGTGCCTCTAAACCTTAAATTCAACCCCGAATCTCGTGGCGGGCTTCGTTTTTCAATTTGACCGGATTCGGTCCGGCCCATCCCGGGAGGTTTTCCTGACTCCGCGGTCAGGAAATTTTTGATTTTTGGGCCAAAAATTATGCCCTCCCAAATCAAGCATCCAAAAGTGCCTCTAACCCTTAAATTCAACCCCGAATCTCGTGGCGGGCTTCGTTTTTCTATTTGACCGGATTCGGTCCGGCACATCCCGGGAGGTTTTCCTGACTCCGCGGTCAGGAAATTTTTGATTTTTGGGCCAAAAATTATGCCCTCCCAAATCAAGCATCCAAAAGTGCCTCCAACCCTTAAATTCAACCCCGAATCTCGTGGCGGGCTTCGTTTTTCAATTTGACCGGATTCGGTCCGGCCCATCCAGGGAGGTTTTCCTGACTCCGCGGTCAGGAAATTTTTGATTTTTGGGCCAAAAATTATGCCCTCCCAAATCAAGCATCCAAAAGTGCCTCTAACCCTTAAATTCAACCCCGAATCTCGTGGCGGGCTTCGTTTTTCAATTTGACCGGATTCGGTCCGGCCCATCCCGGGAGGTTTTCCTGACTCCGCGGTCAGGAAATTTTTGATTTTTGGGCCAAAAATTATGCCCTCCCAAATCAAGCATCCAAAAGTGCCTCTAACCCTTAAATTCAACCCCGAATCTCGTGGCGGGCTTCGTTTTTCAATTTGACCGGATTCGGTCCGGCCCATCCCGGGAGGTTTTCCTGACTCCGCGGTCAGGAAATTTTTGATTTTTGGGCCAAAAATTATGCCCTCCCAAATCAAGCATCCAAAAGTGCCTCTAACCCTTAAATTCAACCCCGAATCTCGTGGCGGGCTTCGTTTTTCAATTTGACCGGATTCGGTCCGGCACATCCCGGGAGGTTTTCCTGACTCCGCGGTCAGGAAATTTTTGATTTTTGGGCCAAAAATTATGCCCTCCCAAATCAAGCATCCAAAAGTGCCTCCAACCCTTAAATTCAACCCCGAATCTCGTGGCGGGCTTCGTTTTTCAATTTGACCGGATTCGGTCCGGCACATCCCGGGAGGTTTTCCTGACTCCGCGGTCAGGAAATTTTTGATTTTTGGGCCAAAAATTATGCCCTCCCAAATCAAGCATCCAAAAGTGCCTCTAACCCTTAAATTCAACCCCGAATCTCGTGGCGGGCTTCGTTTTTCAATTTGACCGGATTCGGTCCGGCACATCCCGGGAGGTTTTCCTGACTCCGCGGTCAGGAAATTTTTGATTTTTGGGCCAAAAATTATGCCCTCCCAAATCAAGCATCCAAAAGTGCCTCTAACCCTTAAATTCAACCTCGAATCTCGTGGCGGGCTTCGTTTTTCAATTTGACCGGATTCGGTACGGCCCATCCAGGGAGGTTTTCCTGACTCCGCGGTCAGGAAATTTTTGATTTTTGGGCCAAAAATTATGCCCTCCCAAATCAAGCATCCAAAAGTGCCTCTAACCCTTAAATTCAACCCCGAATCTTGTGGCGGCCTTCGTTTTTCAATTTGACCGGATTCGGTCCGGCCCATCCCGGGAGGTTTTCCTGACTCCGCGGTCAGGAAATTTTTGATTTTTGGGCCAAAAATTATGCCCTCCCAAATCAAGCATCCAAAAGTGCCTCTAACCCTTAAATTCAACCCCGAATCTCGTGGCGGGCTTCGTTTTTCAATTTGACCGGATTCGGTCCGGCCCATCCCGGGAGGTTTTCCTGACTCCGCGGTCAGGAAATTTTTGATTTTTGGGCCAAAAATTATGCCCTCCCAAATCAAGCATCCAAAAGTGCCTCCAACCCTTAAATTCAACCCCGAATCTCGTGGCGGGCTTCGTTTTTCAATTTGACCGGATTCGGTCCGGCCCATCCAGGGAGGTTTTCCTGACTCCGCGGTCAGGAAATTTTTGATTTTTGGGCCAAAAATTATGCCCTCCCAAATCAAGCATCCAAAAGTGCCTCTAACCCTTAAATTCAACCCCGAATCTCGTGGCGGGCTTCGTTTTTCAATTTGACCGGATTCGGTCCGGCCCATCCCGGGAGGTTTTCCTGACTCCGCGGTCAGGAAATTTTTGATTTTTGGGCCAAAAATTATGCCCTCCCAAATCAAGCATCCAAAAGTGCCTCTAACCCTTAAATTCAACCCCGAATCTCGTGGCGGGCTTCGTTTTTCTATTTGACCGGATTCGGTCCGGCACATCCCGGGAGGTTTTCCTGACTCCGCGGTCAGGAAATTTTTGATTTTTGGGCCAAAAATTATGCCCTCCCAAATCAAGCATCCAAAAGTGCCTCCAACCCTTAAATTCAACCCCGAATCTCGTGGCGGGCTTCGTTTTTCAATTTGACCGGATTCGGTCCGGCCCATCCAGGGAGGTTTTCCTGACTCCGCGGTCAGGAAATTTTTGATTTTTGGGCCAAAAATTATGCCCTCCCAAATCAAGCATCCAAAAGTGCCTCTAACCCTTAAATTCAACCCCGAATCTCGTGGCGGGCTTCGTTTTTCAATTTGACCGGATTCGGTCCGGCCCATCCCGGGAGGTTTTCCTGACTCCGCGGTCAGGAAATTTTTGATTTTTGGGCCAAAAATTATGCCCTCCCAAATCAAGCATCCAAAAGTGCCTCTAACCCTTAAATTCAACCCCGAATCTCGTGGCGGGCTTCGTTTTTCAATTTGACCGGATTCGGTCCGGCCCATCCCGGGAGGTTTTCCTGACTCCGCGGTCAGGAAATTTTTGATTTTTGGGCCAAAAATTATGCCCTCCCAAATCAAGCATCCAAAAGTGCCTCTAACCCTTAAATTCAACCCCGAATCTCGTGGCGGGCTTCGTTTTTCAATTTGACCGGATTCGGTCCGGCACATCCCGGGAGGTTTTCCTGACTCCGCGGTCAGGAAATTTTTGATTTTTGGGCCAAAAATTATGCCCTCCCAAATCAAGCATCCAAAAGTGCCTCTAACCCTTAAATTCAACCCCGAATCTTGTGGCGGCCTTCGTTTTTCAATTTGACCGGATTCGGTCCGGCCCATCCCGGGAGGTTTTCCTGACTCCGCGGTCAGGAAATTTTTGATTTTTGGGCCAAAAATTATGCCCTCCCAAATCAAGCATCCAAAAGTGCCTCTAACCCTTAAATTCAACCCCGAATCTCGTGGCGGGCTTCGTTTTTCAATTTGACCGGATTCGGTCCGGCCCATCCCGGGAGGTTTTCCTGACTCCGCGGTCAGGAAATTTTTGATTTTTGGGCCAAAAATTATGCCCTCCCAAATCAAGCATCCAAAAGTGCCTCCAACCCTTAAATTCAACCCCGAATCTCGTGGCGGGCTTCGTTTTTCAATTTGACCGGATTCGGTCCGGCCCATCCAGGGAGGTTTTCCTGACTCCGCGGTCAGGAAATTTTTGATTTTTGGGCCAAAAATTATGCCCTCCCAAATCAAGCATCCAAAAGTGCCTCTAACCCTTAAATTCAACCCCGAATCTCGTGGCGGGCTTCGTTTTTCAATTTGACCGGATTCGGTCCGGCCCATCCCGGGAGGTTTTCCTGACTCCGCGGTCAGGAAATTTTTGATTTTTGGGCCAAAAATTATGCCCTCCCAAATCAAGCATCCAAAAGTGCCTCTAACCCTTAAATTCAACCCCGAATCTCGTGGCGGGCTTCGTTTTTCTATTTGACCGGATTCGGTCCGGCACATCCCGGGAGGTTTTCCTGACTCCGCGGTCAGGAAATTTTTGATTTTTGGGCCAAAAATTATGCCCTCCCAAATCAAGCATCCAAAAGTGCCTCCAACCCTTAAATTCAACCCCGAATCTCGTGGCGGGCTTCGTTTTTCAATTTGACCGGATTCGGTCCGGCCCATCCAGGGAGGTTTTCCTGACTCCGCGGTCAGGAAATTTTTGATTTTTGGGCCAAAAATTATGCCCTCCCAAATCAAGCATCCAAAAGTGCCTCTAACCCTTAAATTCAACCCCGAATCTCGTGGCGGGCTTCGTTTTTCAATTTGACCGGATTCGGTCCGGCCCATCCCGGGAGGTTTTCCTGACTCCGCGGTCAGGAAATTTTTGATTTTTGGGCCAAAAATTATGCCCTCCCAAATCAAGCATCCAAAAGTGCCTCTAACCCTTAAATTCAACCCCGAATCTCGTGGCGGGCTTCGTTTTTCAATTTGACCGGATTCGGTCCGGCCCATCCCGGGAGGTTTTCCTGACTCCGCAGTCAGGAAATTTTTGATTTTTGGGCCAAAAATTATGCCCTCCCAAATCAAGCATCCAAAAGTGCCTCTAACCCTTAAATTCAACCCCGAATCTCGTGGCGGGCTTCGTTTTTCAATTTGACCGGATTCGGTCCGGCACATCCCGGGAGGTTTTCCTGACTCCGTGGTCAGGAAATTTTTGATTTTTGGGCCAAAAATTATGCCCTCCCAAATCAAGCATCCAAAAGTGCCTCCAACCCTTAAATTCAACCCCGAATCTCGTGGCGGGCTTCGTTTTTCAATTTGACCGGATTCGGTCCGGCACATCCCGGGAGGTTTTCCTGACTCCGCGGTCAGGAAATTTTTGATTTTTGGGCCAAAAATTATGCCCTCCCAAATCAAGCATCCAAAAGTGCCTCTAACCCTTAAATTCAACCCCGAATCTCGTGGCGGGCTTCGTTTTTCAATTTGACCGGATTCGGTCCGGCACATCCCGGGAGGTTTTCCTGACTCCGCGGTCAGGAAATTTTTGATTTTTGGGCCAAAAATTATGCCCTCCCAAATCAAGCATCCAAAAGTGCCTCTAACCCTTAAATTCAACCTCGAATCTCGTGGCGGGCTTCGTTTTTCAATTTGACCGGATTCGGTACGGCCCATCCAGGGAGGTTTTCCTGACTCCGCGGTCAGGAAATTTTTGATTTTTGGGCCAAAAATTATGCCCTCCCAAATCAAGCATCCAAAAGTGCCTCTAACCCTTAAATTCAACCCCGAATCTTGTGGCGGGCTTCGTTTTTCAATTTGACCGGATTCGGTCCGGCCCATCCCGGGAGGTTTTCCTGACTCCGCGGTCAGGAAATTTTTGATTTTTGGGCCAAAAATTATGCCCTCCCAAATCAAGCATCCAAAAGTGCCTCTAACCCTTAAATTCAACCCCGAATCTCGTGGCGGGCTTCGTTTTTCAATTTGACCGGATTCGGTCCGGCCCATCCCGGGAGGTTTTCCTGACTCCGCGGTCAGGAAATTTTTGATTTTTGGGCCAAAAATTATGCCCTCCCAAATCAAGCATCCAAAAGTGCCTCTAACCCTTAAATTCAACCCCGAATCTCGTGGCGGGCTTCGTTTTTCAATTTGACCGGATTCGGTCCAGCCCATCCCGGGAGGTTTTCCTGACTCCGCGGTCAGGAAATTTTTGATTTTTGGGCCAAAAATTATGCCCTCCCAAATCAAGCATCCAAAAGTGCCTCCAACCCTTAAATTCAACCCCGAATCTCGTGGCGGGCTTCGTTTTTCAATTTGACCGGATTCGGTCCGGCACATCCCAGGAGGTTTTCCTGACTCCGCGGTCAGGAAATTTTTGATTTTTGGGCCAAAAATTATGCCCTCCCAAATCACGCATCCAAAAGTGCCACTAAGCCTTAAATTCAACCCCAAATCTCATGGCAGGCTTCGTTTTTCAATTTGACCGGATTCGGTCCGGCCCATCCCGGGAGGTTTTCCTGACTCCGCGGTCAGGAAATTTTTGATTTTGGGTCCAAAAATTATGCCCTCCCAAATCAAGCATCCAAAAGTGCCTCTAACCCTTAAATTCAACCCCGAATCTCGTGGCGGGCTTCGTTTTTCAATTTGACCGGATTCGGTCCGGCCCATCCCGGGAGGTTTTCCTGACTCCGCGGTCAGGAAATTTTTGATTTTTGGGCCAAAAATTATGCCCTCCCAAATCAAGCATCCAAAAGTGCCTCTAACCCTTAAATTCAACCCCGAATCTCGTGGCGGGCTTCGTTTTTCAATTTGACCGGATTCGGTCCGGCCCATCCCGGGAGGTTTTCCTGACTCCGCGGTCAGGAAATTTTTGATTTTTGGGCCAAAAATTATGCCCTCCCAAATCAAGCATCCAAAAGTGCCTCTAACCCTTAAATTCAACCCCGAATCTCGTGGCGGGCTTCGTTTTTCTATTTGACCGGATTCGGTCCGGCACATCCCGGGAGGTTTTCCTGACTCCGCGGTCAGGAAATTTTTGATTTTTGGGCCAAAAATTATGCCCTCCCAAATCAAGCATCCAAAAGTGCCTCTAACCCTTAAATTCAACCCCGAATCTCGTGGCGGGCTTCGTTTTTCTATTTGACCGGATTCGGTCCGGCACATCCCGGGAGGTTTTCCTGACTCCGCGGTCAGGAAATTTTTGATTTTGGGTCCAAAAATTATGCCCTCCCAAATCAAGCATCCAAAAGTGCCTCTAACCCTTAAATTCAACCCCGAATCTCGTGGCGGGCTTCGTTTTTCAATTTGACCGGATTCGGTCCGGCCCATCCCGGGAGGTTTTCCTGACTCCGCGGTCAGGAAATTTTTGATTTTTGGGCCAAAAATTATGCCCTCCCAAATCAAGCATCCAAAAGTGCCTCTAACCCTTAAATTCAACCCCGAATCTCGTGGCGGGCTTCGTTTTTCAATTTGACCGGATTCGGTCCGGCACATCCCGGGAGGTTTTCCTGACTCCGCGGTCAGGAAATTTTTGATTTTTGGGCCAAAAATTATGCCCTCCCAAATCAAGCATCCAAAAGTGCCTCTAACCCTTAAATTCAACCTCGAATCTCGTGGCGGGCTTCGTTTTTCAATTTGACCGGATTCGGTACGGCCCATCCAGGGAGGTTTTCCTGACTCCGCGGTCAGGAAATTTTTGATTTTTGGGCCAAAAATTATGCC
Source organism: Charina bottae (assembly GCA_023362775.1). Taxonomy (NCBI): domain Eukaryota; kingdom Metazoa; phylum Chordata; class Lepidosauria; order Squamata; family Charinaidae; genus Charina; species Charina bottae. Next base: position 44,440 of record JALMGJ010000162.1, on the reverse strand, counting down.
CTCCCAAATCAAGCATCCAAAAGTGCCTCTAACCCTTAAATTCAACCCCGAATCTTGTGGCGGGCTTCGTTTTTCAATTTGACCGGATTCGGTCCGGCCCATCCCGGGAGGTTTTCCTGACTCCGCGGTCAGGAAATTTTTGATTTTTGGGCCAAAAATTATGCCCTCCCAAATCAAGCATCCAAAAGTGCCTCTAACCCTTAAATTCAACCCCGAATCTCGTGGCGGGCTTCGTTTTTCAATTTGACCGGATTCGGTCCGGCCCATCCCGGGAGGTTTTCCTGACTCCGCGGTCAGGAAATTTTTGATTTTTGGGCCAAAAATTATGCCCTCCCAAATCAAGCATCCAAAAGTGCCTCCAACCCTTAAATTCAACCCCGAATCTCGTGGCGGGCTTCGTTTTTCAATTTGACCGGATTCGGTCCGGCACATCCCAGGAGGTTTTCCTGACTCCGCGGTCAGGAAATTTTTGATTTTTGGGCCAAAAATTATGCCCTCCCAAATCAAGCATCCAAAAGTGCCTCCAACCCTTAAATTCAACCCCGAATCTCGTGGCGGGCTTCGTTTTTCAATTTGACCGGATTCGGTCCAGCCCATCCCGGGAGGTTTTCCTGACTCCGCGGTCAGGAAATTTTTGATTTTTGGGCCAAAAATTATGCCCTCCCAAATCAAGCATCCAAAAGTGCCTCCAACCCTTAAATTCAACCCCGAATCTCGTGGCGGGCTTCGTTTTTCAATTTGACCGGATTCGGTCCGGCACATCCCAGGAGGTTTTCCTGACTCCGCGGTCAGGAAATTTTTGATTTTTGGGCCAAAAATTATGCCCTCCCAAATCACGCATCCAAAAGTGCCACTAAGCCTTAAATTCAACCCCAAATCTCATGGCAGGCTTCGTTTTTCAATTTGACCGGATTCGGTCCGGCCCATCCCGGGAGGTTTTCCTGACTCCGCGGTCAGGAAATTTTTGATTTTTGGGCCAAAAATTATGCCCTCCCAAATCAAGCATCCAAAAGTGCCTCTAAACCTTAAATTCAACCCCGAATCTCGTGGCGGGCTTCGTTTTTCAATTTGACCGGATTCGGTCCGGCCCATCCCGGGAGGTTTTCCTGACTCCGCGGTCAGGAAATTTTTGATTTTTGGGCCAAAAATTATGCCCTCCCAAATCAAGCATCCAAAAGTGCCTCTAACCCTTAAATTCAACCCCGAATCTCGTGGCGGGCTTCGTTTTTCTATTTGACCGGATTCGGTCCGGCACATCCCGGGAGGTTTTCCTGACTCCGCGGTCAGGAAATTTTTGATTTTTGGGCCAAAAATTATGCCCTCCCAAATCAAGCATCCAAAAGTGCCTCCAACCCTTAAATTCAACCCCGAATCTCGTGGCGGGCTTCGTTTTTCAATTTGACCGGATTCGGTCCGGCCCATCCAGGGAGGTTTTCCTGACTCCGCGGTCAGGAAATTTTTGATTTTTGGGCCAAAAATTATGCCCTCCCAAATCAAGCATCCAAAAGTGCCTCTAACCCTTAAATTCAACCCCGAATCTCGTGGCGGGCTTCGTTTTTCAATTTGACCGGATTCGGTCCGGCCCATCCCGGGAGGTTTTCCTGACTCCGCGGTCAGGAAATTTTTGATTTTTGGGCCAAAAATTATGCCCTCCCAAATCAAGCATCCAAAAGTGCCTCTAACCCTTAAATTCAACCCCGAATCTCGTGGCGGGCTTCGTTTTTCAATTTGACCGGATTCGTTCCGGCCCATCCCGGGAGGTTTTCCTGACTCCGCGGTCAGGAAATTTTTGATTTTTGGGCCAAAAATTATGCCCTCCCAAATCAAGCATCCAAAAGTGCCTCTAACCCTTAAATTCAACCCCGAATCTCGTGGCGGGCTTCGTTTTTCAATTTGACCGGATTCGGTCCGGCACATCCCGGGAGGTTTTCCTGACTCCGCGGTCAGGAAATTTTTGATTTTTGGGCCAAAAATTATGCCCTCCCAAATCAAGCATCCAAAAGTGCCTCCAACCCTTAAATTCAACCCCGAATCTCGTGGCGGGCTTCGTTTTTCAATTTGACCGGATTCGGTCCGGCACATCCCGGGAGGTTTTCCTGACTCCGCGGTCAGGAAATTTTTGATTTTTGGGCCAAAAATTATGCCCTCCCAAATCAAGCATCCAAAAGTGCCTCTAACCCTTAAATTCAACCCCGAATCTCGTGGCGGGCTTCGTTTTTCAATTTGACCGGATTCGGTCCGGCCCATCCCGGGAGGTTTTCCTGACTCCGCGGTCAGGAAATTTTTGATTTTTGGGCCAAAAATTATGCCCTCCCAAATCAAGCATCCAAAAGTGCCTCTAACCCTTAAATTCAACCCCGAATCTCGTGGCGGGCTTCGTTTTTCAATTTGACCGGATTCGGTCCGGCACATCCCGGGAGGTTTTCCTGACTCCGCGGTCAGGAAATTTTTGATTTTTGGGCCAAAAATTATGCCCTCCCAAATCAAGCATCCAAAAGTGCCTCTAACCCTTAAATTCAACCTCGAATCTCGTGGCGGGCTTCGTTTTTCAATTTGACCGGATTCGGTACGGCCCATCCAGGGAGGTTTTCCTGACTCCGCGGTCAGGAAATTTTTGATTTTTGGGCCAAAAATTATGCCCTCCCAAATCAAGCATCCAAAAGTGCCTCTAACCCTTAAATTCAACCCCGAATCTTGTGGCGGGCTTCGTTTTTCAATTTGACCGGATTCGGTCCGGCCCATCCCGGGAGGTTTTCCTGACTCCGCGGTCAGGAAATTTTTGATTTTTGGGCCAAAAATTATGCCCTCCCAAATCAAGCATCCAAAAGTGCCTCTAACCCTTAAATTCAACCCCGAATCTCGTGGCGGGCTTCGTTTTTCAATTTGACCGGATTCGGTCCGGCCCATCCCGGGAGGTTTTCCTGACTCCGCGGTCAGGAAATTTTTGATTTTTGGGCCAAAAATTATGCCCTCCCAAATCAAGCATCCAAAAGTGCCTCTAACCCTTAAATTCAACCCTGAATCTCGTGGCGGGCTTCGTTTTTCAATTTGACCGGATTCGGTCCAGCCCATCCCGGGAGGTTTTCCTGACTCCGCGGTCAGGAAATTTTTGATTTTTGGGCCAAAAATTATGCCCTCCCAAATCAAGCATCCAAAAGTGCCTCCAACCCTTAAATTCAACCCCGAATCTCGTGGCGGGCTTCGTTTTTCAATTTGACCGGATTCGGTCCGGCACATCCCAGGAGGTTTTCCTGACTCCGCGGTCAGGAAATTTTTGATTTTTGGGCCAAAAATTATGCCCTCCCAAATCACGCATCCAAAAGTGCCACTAAGCCTTAAATTCAACCCCAAATCTCATGGCAGGCTTCGTTTTTCAATTTGACCGGATTCGGTCCGGCCCATCCCGGGAGGTTTTCCTGACTCCGCGGTCAGGAAATTTTTGATTTTGGGTCCAAAAATTATGCCCTCCCAAATCAAGCATCCAAAAGTGCCTCTAACCCTTAAATTCAACCCCGAATCTCGTGGCGAGCTTCGTTTTTCAATTTGACCGGATTCGGTCCGGCCCATCCCGGGAGGTTTTCCTGACTCCGCGGTCAGGAAATTTTTGATTTTTGGGCCAAAAATTATGCCCTCCCAAATCAAGCATCCAAAAGTGCCTCTAACCCTTAAATTCAACCCCGAATCTCGTGGCGGGCTTCGTTTTTCAATTTGACCGGATTCGGTCCGGCCCATCCCGGGAGGTTTTCCTGACTCCGCGGTCAGGAAATTTTTGATTTTTGGGCCAAAAATTATGCCCTCCCAAATCAAGCATCCAAAAGTGCCTCTAACCCTTAAATTCAACCCCGAATCTCGTGGCGGGCTTCGTTTTTCAATTTGACCGGATTCGGTCCGGCCCATCCCGGGAGGTTTTCCTGACTCCGCGGTCAGGAAATTTTTGATTTTTGGGCCAAAAATTATGCCCTCCCAAATCAAGCATCCAAAAGTGCCTCTAACCCTTAAATTCAACCCCGAATCTCGTGGCGGGCTTCGTTTTTCTATTTGACCGGATTCGGTCCGGCACATCCCGGGAGGTTTTCCTGACTCCGCGGTCAGGAAATTTTTGATTTTTGGGCCAAAAATTATGCCCTCCCAAATCAAGCATCCAAAAGTGCCTCTAACCCTTAAATTCAACCCCGAATCTCGTGGCGGGCTTCGTTTTTCTATTTGACCGGATTCGGTCCGGCACATCCCGGGAGGTTTTCCTGACTCCGCGGTCAGGAAATTTTTGATTTTGGGTCCAAAAATTATGCCCTCCCAAATCAAGCATCCAAAAGTGCCTCTAACCCTTAAATTCAACCCCGAATCTCGTGGCGGGCTTCGTTTTTCAATTTGACCGGATTCGGTCCGGCCCATCCCGGGAGGTTTTCCTGACTCCGCGGTCAGGAAATTTTTGATTTTTGGGCCAAAAATTATGCCCTCCCAAATCAAGCATCCAAAAGTGCCTCTAACCCTTAAATTCAACCCCGAATCTCGTGGCGGGCTTCGTTTTTCAATTTGACCGGATTCGGTCCGGCACATCCCGGGAGGTTTTCCTGACTCCGCGGTCAGGAAATTTTTGATTTTTGGGCCAAAAATTATGCCCTCCCAAATCAAGCATCCAAAAGTGCCTCTAACCCTTAAATTCAACCTCGAATCTCGTGGCGGGCTTCGTTTTTCAATTTGACCGGATTCGGTACGGCCCATCCAGGGAGGTTTTCCTGACTCCGCGGTCAGGAAATTTTTGATTTTTGGGCCAAAAATTATGCCCTCCCAAATCAAGCATCCAAAAGTGCCTCTAACCCTTAAATTCAACCCCGAATCTCGTGGCGGGCTTCGTTTTTCAATTTGACCGGATTCGGTCCGGCACATCCCGGGAGGTTTTCCTGACTCCGCGGTCAGGAAATTTTTGATTTTTGGGCCAAAAATTATGCCCTCCCAAATCAAGCATCCAAAAGTGCCTCCAACCCTTAAATTCAACCCCGAATCTCGTGGCGGGCTTCGTTTTTCAATTTGACCGGATTCGGTCCGGCACATCCCGGGAGGTTTTCCTGACTCCGCGGTCAGGAAATTTTTGATTTTTGGGCCAAAAATTATGCCCTCCCAAATCAAGCATCCAAAAGTGCCTCTAACCCTTAAATTCAACCCCGAATCTCGTGGCGGGCTTCGTTTTTCAATTTGACCGGATTCGGTCCGGCACATCCCGGGAGGTTTTCCTGACTCCGCGGTCAGGAAATTTTTGATTTTTGGGCCAAAAATTATGCCCTCCCAAATCAAGCATCCAAAAGTGCCTCTAACCCTTAAATTCAACCCCGAATCTCGTGGCGGGCTTCGTTTTTCAATTTGACCGGATTCGGTCCGGCACATCCCGGGAGGTTTTCCTGACTCCGCGGTCAGGAAATTTTTGATTTTTGGGCCAAAAATTATGCCCTCCCAAATCAAGCATCCAAAAGTGCCTCTAACCCTTAAATTCAACCTCGAATCTCGTGGCGGGCTTCGTTTTTCAATTTGACCGGATTCGGTACGGCCCATCCAGGGAGGTTTTCCTGACTCCGCGGTCAGGAAATTTTTGATTTTTGGGCCAAAAATTATGCCCTCCCAAATCAAGCATCCAAAAGTGCCTCTAACCCTTAAATTCAACCCCGAATCTTGTGGCGGGCTTCGTTTTTCAATTTGACCGGATTCGGTCCGGCCCATCCCGGGAGGTTTTCCTGACTCCGCGGTCAGGAAATTTTTGATTTTTGGGCCAAAAATTATGCCCTCCCAAATCAAGCATCCAAAAGTGCCTCTAACCCTTAAATTCAACCCCGAATCTCGTGGCGGGCTTCGTTTTTCAATTTGACCGGATTCGGTCCGGCCCATCCCGGGAGGTTTTCCTGACTCCGCGGTCAGGAAATTTTTGATTTTTGGGCCAAAAATTATGCCCTCCCAAATCAAGCATCCAAAAGTGCCTCTAACCCTTAAATTCAACCCCGAATCTCGTGGCGGGCTTCGTTTTTCAATTTGACCGGATTCGGTCCAGCCCATCCCGGGAGGTTTTCCTGACTCCGCGGTCAGGAAATTTTTGATTTTTGGGCCAAAAATTATGCCCTCCCAAATCAAGCATCCAAAAGTGCCTCCAACCCTTAAATTCAACCCCGAATCTCGTGGCGGGCTTCGTTTTTCAATTTGACCGGATTCGGTCCGGCACATCCCAGGAGGTTTTCCTGACTCCGCGGTCAGGAAATTTTTGATTTTTGGGCCAAAAATTATGCCCTCCCAAATCACGCATCCAAAAGTGCCACTAAGCCTTAAATTCAACCCCAAATCTCATGGCAGGCTTCGTTTTTCAATTTGACCGGATTCGGTCCGGCCCATCCCGGGAGGTTTTCCTGACTCCGCGGTCAGGAAATTTTTGATTTTGGGTCCAAAAATTATGCCCTCCCAAATCAAGCATCCAAAAGTGCCTCTAACCCTTAAATTCAACCCCGAATCTCGTGGCGGGCTTCGTTTTTCAATTTGACCGGATTCGGTCCGGCCCATCCCGGGAGGTTTTCCTGACTCCGCGGTCAGGAAATTTTTGATTTTTGGGCCAAAAATTATGCCCTCCCAAATCAAGCATCCAAAAGTGCCTCTAACCCTTAAATTCAACCCCGAATCTCGTGGCGGGCTTCGTTTTTCAATTTGACCGGATTCGGTCCGGCCCATCCCGGGAGGTTTTCCTGACTCCGCGGTCAGGAAATTTTTGATTTTTGGGCCAAAAATTATGCCCTCCCAAATCAAGCATCCAAAAGTGCCTCTAACCCTTAAATTCAACCCCGAATCTCGTGGCGGGCTTCGTTTTTCAATTTGACCGGATTCGGTCCGGCCCATCCCGGGAGGTTTTCCTGACTCCGCGGTCAGGAAATTTTTGATTTTTGGGCCAAAAATTATGCCCTCCCAAATCAAGCATCCAAAAGTGCCTCTAACCCTTAAATTCAACCCCGAATCTCGTGGCGGGCTTCGTTTTTCTATTTGACCGGATTCGGTCCGGCACATCCCGGGAGGTTTTCCTGACTCCGCGGTCAGGAAATTTTTGATTTTTGGGCCAAAAATTATGCCCTCCCAAATCAAGCATCCAAAAGTGCCTCTAACCCTTAAATTCAACCCCGAATCTCGTGGCGGGCTTCGTTTTTCTATTTGACCGGATTCGGTCCGGCACATCCCGGGAGGTTTTCCTGACTCCGCGGTCAGGAAATTTTTGATTTTGGGTCCAAAAATTATGCCCTCCCAAATCAAGCATCCAAAAGTGCCTCTAACCCTTAAATTCAACCCCGAATCTCGTGGCGGGCTTCGTTTTTCAATTTGACCGGATTCGGTCCGGCCCATCCCGGGAGGTTTTCCTGACTCCGCGGTCAGGAAATTTTTGATTTTTGGGCCAAAAATTATGCCCTCCCAAATCAAGCATCCAAAAGTGCCTCTAACCCTTAAATTCAACCCCGAATCTCGTGGCGGGCTTCGTTTTTCAATTTGACCGGATTCGGTCCGGCACATCCCGGGAGGTTTTCCTGACTCCGCGGTCAGGAAATTTTTGATTTTTGGGCCAAAAATTATGCCCTCCCAAATCAAGCATCCAAAAGTGCCTCTAACCCTTAAATTCAACCTCGAATCTCGTGGCGGGCTTCGTTTTTCAATTTGACCGGATTCGGTACGGCCCATCCAGGGAGGTTTTCCTGACTCCGCGGTCAGGAAATTTTTGATTTTTGGGCCAAAAATTATGCCCTCCCAAATCAAGCATCCAAAAGTGCCTCTAACCCTTAAATTCAACCCCGAATCTTGTGGCGGGCTTCGTTTTTCAATTTGACCGGATTCGGTCCGGCCCATCCCGGGAGGTTTTCCTGACTCCGCGGTCAGGAAATTTTTGATTTTTGGGCCAAAAATTATGCCCTCCCAAATCAAGCATCCAAAAGTGCCTCTAACCCTTAAATTCAACCCCGAATCTCGTGGCGGGCTTCGTTTTTCAATTTGACCGGATTCGGTCCGGCCCATCCCGGGAGGTTTTCCTGACTCCGCGGTCAGGAAATTTTTGATTTTTGGGCCAAAAATTATGCCCTCCCAAATCAAGCATCCAAAAGTGCCTCTAACCCTTAAATTCAACCCCGAATCTCGTGGCGGGCTTCGTTTTTCAATTTGACCGGATTCGGTCCAGCCCATCCCGGGAGGTTTTCCTGACTCCGCGGTCAGGAAATTTTTGATTTTTGGGCCAAAAATTATGCCCTCCCAAATCAAGCATCCAAAAGTGCCTCCAACCCTTAAATTCAACCCCGAATCTCGTGGCGGGCTTCGTTTTTCAATTTGACCGGATTCGGTCCGGCACATCCCAGGAGGTTTTCCTGACTCCGCGGTCAGGAAATTTTTGATTTTTGGGCCAAAAATTATGCCCTCCCAAATCACGCATCCAAAAGTGCCACTAAGCCTTAAATTCAACCCCAAATCTCATGGCAGGCTTCGTTTTTCAATTTGACCGGATTCGGTCCGGCCCATCCCGGGAGGTTTTCCTGACTCCGCGGTCAGGAAATTTTTGATTTTTGGGCCAAAAATTATGCCCTCCCAAATCAAGCATCCAAAAGTGCCTCTAAACCTTAAATTCAACCCCGAATCTCGTGGCGGGCTTCGTTTTTCAATTTGACCGGATTCGGTCCGGCCCATCCCGGGAGGTTTTCCTGACTCCGCGGTCAGGAAATTTTTGATTTTTGGGCCAAAAATTATGCCCTCCCAAATCAAGCATCCAAAAGTGCCTCTAACCCTTAAATTCAACCCCGAATCTCGTGGCGGGCTTCGTTTTTCTATTTGACCGGATTCGGTCCGGCACATCCCGGGAGGTTTTCCTGACTCCGCGGTCAGGAAATTTTTGATTTTTGGGCCAAAAATTATGCCCTCCCAAATCAAGCATCCAAAAGTGCCTCCAACCCTTAAATTCAACCCCGAATCTCGTGGCGGGCTTCGTTTTTCAATTTGACCGGATTCGGTCCGGCCCATCCAGGGAGGTTTTCCTGACTCCGCGGTCAGGAAATTTTTGATTTTTGGGCCAAAAATTATGCCCTCCCAAATCAAGCATCCAAAAGTGCCTCTAACCCTTAAATTCAACCCCGAATCTCGTGGCGGGCTTCGTTTTTCAATTTGACCGGATTCGGTCCGGCCCATCCCGGGAGGTTTTCCTGACTCCGCGGTCAGGAAATTTTTGATTTTTGGGCCAAAAATTATGCCCTCCCAAATCAAGCATCCAAAAGTGCCTCTAACCCTTAAATTCAACCCCGAATCTCGTGGCGGGCTTCGTTTTTCAATTTGACCGGATTCGGTCCGGCCCATCCCGGGAGGTTTTCCTGACTCCGCGGTCAGGAAATTTTTGATTTTTGGGCCAAAAATTATGCCCTCCCAAATCAAGCATCCAAAAGTGCCTCTAACCCTTAAATTCAACCCCGAATCTCGTGGCGGGCTTCGTTTTTCAATTTGACCGGATTCGGTCCGGCACATCCCGGGAGGTTTTCCTGACTCCGCGGTCAGGAAATTTTTGATTTTTGGGCCAAAAATTATGCCCTCCCAAATCAAGCATCCAAAAGTGCCTCCAACCCTTAAATTCAACCCCGAATCTCGTGGCGGGCTTCGTTTTTCAATTTGACCGGATTCGGTCCGGCACATCCCGGGAGGTTTTCCTGACTCCGCGGTCAGGAAATTTTTGATTTTTGGGCCAAAAATTATGCCCTCCCAAATCAAGCATCCAAAAGTGCCTCTAACCCTTAAATTCAACCTCGAATCTCGTGGCGGGCTTCGTTTTTCAATTTGACCGGATTCGGTACGGCCCATCCAGGGAGGTTTTCCTGACTCCGCGGTCAGGAAATTTTTGATTTTTGGGCCAAAAATTATGCCCTCCCAAATCAAGCATCCAAAAGTGCCTCTAACCCTTAAATTCAACCCCGAATCTCGTGGCGGGCTTCGTTTTTCAATTTGACCGGATTTGGTCCGGCCCATCCCGGGAGGTTTTCCTGACTCCGCGGTCAGGAAATTTTTGATTTTTGGGCCAAAAATTATGCCCTCCCAAATCAAGCATCCAAAAGTGCCTCTAACCCTTAAATTCAACCCCGAATCTCGTGGCGGGCTTCGTTTTTCAATTTGACCGGATTCGGTCCAGCCCATCCCGGGAGGTTTTCCTGACTCCGCGGTCAGGAAATTTTTGATTTTTGGGCCAAAAATTATGCCCTCCCAAATCAAGCATCCAAAAGTGCCTCCAACCCTTAAATTCAACCCCGAATCTCGTGGCGGGCTTCGTTTTTCAATTTGACCGGATTCGGTCCGGCACATCCCGGGAGGTTTTCCTGACTCCGCGGTCAGGAAATTTTTGATTTTTGGGCCAAAAATTATGCCCTCCCAAATCAAGCATCCAAAAGTGCCTCTAACCCTTAAATTCAACCTCGAATCTCGTGGCGGGCTTCGTTTTTCAATTTGACCGGATTCGGTCCGGCCCATCCCGGGAGGTTTTCCTGACTCCGCGGTCAGGAAATTTTTGATTTTGGGTCCAAAAATTATGCCCTCCCAAATCAAGCATCCAAAAGTGCCTCTAACCCTTAAATTCAACCCCGAATCTCGTGGCGGGCTTCGTTTTTCAATTTGACCGGATTCGGTCCGGCCCATCCCGGGAGGTTTTCCTGACTCCGCGGTCAGGAAATTTTTGATTTTTGGGCCAAAAATTATGCCCTCCCAAATCAAGCATCCAAAAGTGCCTCTAACCCTTAAATTCAACCCCGAATCTCGTGGCGGGCTTCGTTTTTCAATTTGACCGGATTCGGTCCGGCCCATCCAGGGAGGTTTTCCTGACTCCGCGGTCAGGAAATTTTTGATTTTTGGGCCAAAAATTATGCCCTCCCAAATCAAGCATCCAAAAGTGCCTCTAACCCTTAAATTCAACCCCGAATCTCGTGGCGGGCTTCGTTTTTCAATTTGACCGGATTCGGTCCGGCACATCCCGGGAGGTTTTCCTGACTCCGCGGTCAGGAAATTTTTGATTTTTGGGCCAAAAATTATGCCCACCCAAATCAAGCATCCAAAAGTGCCTCTAACCCTTAAATTCAACCCCGAATCTCGTGGCGGGCTTCGTTTTTCAATTTGACCGGATTCGGTCCGGCACATCCCGGGAGGTTTTCCTGACTCCGCGGTCAGGAAATTTTTGATTTTTGGGCCAAAAATTATGCCCTCCCAAATCAAGCATCCAAAAGTGCCTCTAACCCTTAAATTCAACCCCGAATCTCGTGGCGGGCTTCGTTTTTCAATTTGACCGGATTCGGTCCGGCACATCCCGGGAGGTTTTCCTGACTCCGCGGTCAGGAAATTTTTGATTTTTGGGCCAAAAATTATGCCCTCCCAAATCAAGCATCCAAAAGTGCCTCTAACCCTTAAATTCAACCTCGAATCTCGTGGCGGGCTTCGTTTTTCAATTTGACCGGATTCGGTACGGCCCATCCAGGGAGGTTTTCCTGACTCCGCGGTCAGGAAATTTTTGATTTTTGGGCCAAAAATTATGCCCTCCCAAATCAAGCATCCAAAAGTGCCTCTAACCCTTAAATTCAACCCCGAATCTCGTGGCGGGCTTCGTTTTTCAATTTGACCGGATTTGGTCCGGCCCATCCCGGGAGGTTTTCCTGACTCCGCGGTCAGGAAATTTTTGATTTTTGGGCCAAAAATTATGCCCTCCCAAATCAAGCATCCAAAAGTGCCTCTAACCCTTAAATTCAACCCCGAATCTCGTGGCGGGCTTCGTTTTTCAATTTGACCGGATTCGGTCCAGCCCATCCCGGGAGGTTTTCCTGACTCCGCGGTCAGGAAATTTTTGATTTTTGGGCCAAAAATTATGCCCTCCCAAATCAAGCATCCAAAAGTGCCTCCAACCCTTAAATTCAACCCCGAATCTCGTGGCGGGCTTCGTTTTTCAATTTGACCGGATTCGGTCCGGCACATCCCAGGAGGTTTTCCTGACTCCGCGGTCAGGAAATTTTTGATTTTTGGGCCAAAAATTATGCCCTCCCAAATCACGCATCCAAAAGTGCCACTAAGCCTTAAATTCAACCCCAAATCTCATGGCAGGCTTCGTTTTTCAATTTGACCGGATTCGGTCCGGCCCATCCCGGGAGGTTTTCCTGACTCCGCGGTCAGGAAATTTTTGATTTTGGGTCCAAAAATTATGCCCTCCCAAATCAAGCATCCAAAAGTGCCTCTAACCCTTAAATTCAACCCCGAATCTCGTGGCGGGCTTCGTTTTTCAATTTGACCGGATTCGGTCCGGCCCATCCCGGGAGGTTTTCCTGACTCCGCGGTCAGGAAATTTTTGATTTTTGGGCCAAAAATTATGCCCTCCCAAATCAAGCATCCAAAAGTGCCTCTAACCCTTAAATTCAACCCCGAATCTCGTGGCGGGCTTCGTTTTTCAATTTGACCGGATTCGGTCCGGCCCATCCAGGGAGGTTTTCCTGACTCCGCGGTCAGGAAATTTTTGATTTTTGGGCCAAAAATTATGCCCTCCCAAATCAAGCATCCAAAAGTGCCTCTAACCCTTAAATTCAACCCCGAATCTCGTGGCGGGCTTCGTTTTTCAATTTGACCGGATTCGGTCCGGCACATCCCGGGAGGTTTTCCTGACTCCGCGGTCAGGAAATTTTTGATTTTTGGGCCAAAAATTATGCCCACCCAAATCAAGCATCCAAAAGTGCCTCTAACCCTTAAATTCAACCCCGAATCTCGTGGCGGGCTTCGTTTTTCAATTTGACCGGATTCGGTCCGGCCCATCCCGGGAGGTTTTCCTGACTCCGCGGTCAGGAAATTTTTGATTTTTGGGCCAAAAATTATGACCTCCCAAATCAAGCATCCAAAAGTGCCTCTAACCCTTAAATTCAACCCCGAATCTCGTGGCGGGCTTCGTTTTTCTATTTGACCGGATTCGGTCCGGCACATCCCGGGAGGTTTTCCTGACTCCGCGGTCAGGAAATTTTGGATTTTTGGGCCAAAAATTATGCCCTCCCAAATCAAGCATCCAAAAGTGCCTCCAACCCTTAAATTCAACCCCGAATCTCGTGGCGGGCTTCGTTTTTCAATTTGACCGGATTCGGTCCGGCCCATCCCGGGAGGTTTTCCTGACTCCGCGGTGGTCAGGAAATTTTTGATTTTTGGGCCAAAAATTATGCCCTCCCAAATCAAGCATCCAAAAGTGCCTCTAACCCTTAAATTCAACCCCGAATCTCGTGGCGGGCTTCGTTTTTCAATTTGACCGGATTCGGTCCGGCCCATCCCGGGAGGTTTTCCTGACTCCGCGGTCAGGAAATTTTTGATTTTTGGGCCAAAAATTATGCCCTCCCAAATCAAGCATCCAAAAGTGCCTCTAACCCTTAAATTCAACCCCGAATCTCGTGGCGGGCTTCGTTTTTCAATTTGACCGGATTCGGTCCGGCCCATCCCGGGAGGTTTTCCTGACTCCGCGGTCAGGAAATTTTTGATTTTTGGGCCAAAAATTATGCCCTCCCAAATCAAGCATCCAAAAGTGCCTCTAACCCTTAAATTCAACCCCGAATCTCGTGGCGGGCTTCGTTTTTCAATTTGACCGGATTCGGTCCGGCACATCCCGGGAGGTTTTCCTGACTCCGCGGTCAGGAAATTTTTGATTTTTGGGCCAAAAATTATGCCCTCCCAAATCAAGCATCCAAAAGTGCCTCTAACCCTTAAATTCAACCCCGAATCTCGTGGCGGGCTTCGTTTTTCAATTTGACCGGATTCGGTCCGGCCCATCCCGGGAGGTTTTCCTGACTCCGCGGTCAGGAAATTTTTGATTTTTGGGCCAAAAATTATGCCCTCCCAAATCAAGCATCCAAAAGTGCCTCTAACCCTTAAATTCAACCCCGAATCTCGTGGCGGGCTTCGTTTTTCAATTTGACCGGATTCGGTCCGGCACATCCCGGGAGGTTTTCCTGACTCCGCGGTCAGGAAATTTTTGATTTTTGGGCCAAAAATTATGCCCTCCCAAATCAAGCATCCAAAAGTGCCTCCAACCCTTAAATTCAACCCCGAATCTCGTGGCGGGCTTCGTTTTTCAATTTGACCGGATTCGGTCCGGCACATCCCGGGAGGTTTTCCTGACTCCGCGGTCAGGAAATTTTTGATTTTTGGGCCAAAAATTATGCCCTCCCAAATCAAGCATCCAAAAGTGCCTCTAACCCTTAAATTCAACCCCGAATCTCGTGGCGGGCTTCGTTTTTCAATTTGACCGGATTCGGTCCGGCACATCCCGGGAGGTTTTCCTGACTCCGCGGTCAGGAAATTTTGATTTTTGGGCCAAAAATTATGCCCTCCCAAATCAAGCATCCAAAAGTGCCTCTAACCCTTAAATTCAACCCCGAATCTCGTGGCGGGCTTCGTTTTTCAATTTGACCGGATTCGGTCCGGCACATCCCGGGAGGTTTTCCTGACTCCGCGGTCAGGAAATTTTTGATTTTTGGGCCAAAAATTATGCCCTCCCAAATCAAGCATCCAAAAGTGCCTCCAACCCTTAAATTCAACCCCGAATCTCGTGGCGGGCTTCGTTTTTCAATTTGACCGGATTCGGTCCGGCACATCCCGGGAGGTTTTCCTGACTCCGCGGTCAGGAAATTTTTGATTTTTGGGCCAAAAATTATGCCCTCCCAAATCAAGCATCCAAAAGTGCCTCTAACCCTTAAATTCAACCCCGAATCTCGTGGCGGGCTTCGTTTTTCAATTTGACCGGATTCGGTCCGGCACATCCCGGGAGGTTTTCCTGACTCCGCGGTCAGGAAATTTTTGATTTTTGGGCCAAAAATTATGCCCTCCCAAATCAAGCATCCAAAAGTGCCTCTAACCCTTAAATTCAACCCCGAATCTCGTGGCGGGCTTCGTTTTTCAATTTGACCGGATTCGGTCCGGCACATCCCGGGAGGTTTTCCTGACTCCGCGGTCAGGAAATTTTTGATTTTTGGGCCAAAAATTATGCCCTCCCAAATCAAGCATCCAAAAGTGCCTCTAACCCTTAAATTCAACCTCGAATCTCGTGGCGGGCTTCGTTTTTCAATTTGACCGGATTCGGTACGGCCCATCCAGGGAGGTTTTCCTGACTCCGCGGTCAGGAAATTTTTGATTTTTGGGCCAAAAATTATGCCCTCCCAAATCAAGCATCCAAAAGTGCCTCTAACCCTTAAATTCAACCCCGAATCTTGTGGCGGGCTTCGTTTTTCAATTTGACCGGATTCGGTCCGGCCCATCCCGGGAGGTTTTCCTGACTCCGCGGTCAGGAAATTTTTGATTTTTGGGCCAAAAATTATGCCCTCCCAAATCAAGCATCCAAAAGTGCCTCTAACCCTTAAATTCAACCCCGAATCTCGTGGCGGGCTTCGTTTTTCAATTTGACCGGATTCGGTCCGGCCCATCCCGGGAGGTTTTCCTGACTCCGCGGTCAGGAAATTTTTGATTTTTGGGCCAAAAATTATGCCCTCCCAAATCAAGCATCCAAAAGTGCCTCTAACCCTTAAATTCAACCCCGAATCTCGTGGCGGGCTTCGTTTTTCAATTTGACCGGATTCGGTCCAGCCCATCCCGGGAGGTTTTCCTGACTCCGCGGTCAGGAAATTTTTGATTTTTGGGCCAAAAATTATGCCCTCCCAAATCAAGCATCCAAAAGTGCCTCCAACCCTTAAATTCAACCCCGAATCTCGTGGCGGGCTTCGTTTTTCAATTTGACCGGATTCGGTCCGGCACATCCCAGGAGGTTTTCCTGACTCCGCGGTCAGGAAATTTTTGATTTTTGGGCCAAAAATTATGCCCTCCCAAATCACGCATCCAAAAGTGCCACTAAGCCTTAAATTCAACCCCAAATCTCATGGCAGGCTTCGTTTTTCAATTTGACCGGATTCGGTCCGGCACATCCAGGGAGGTTTTCCTGACTCCGCGGTCAGGAAATTTTTGATTTTGGGTCCAAAAATTATGCCCTCCCAAATCAAGCATCCAAAAGTGCCTCTAACCCTTAAATTCAACCCCGAATCTCGTGGCGGGCTTCGTTTTTCAATTTGACCGGATTCGGTCCGGCCCATCCCGGGAGGTTTTCCTGACTCCGCGGTCAGGAAATTTTTGATTTTTGGGCCAAAAATTATGCCCTCCCAAATCAAGCATCCAAAAGTGCCTCTAACCCTTAAATTCAACCCCGAATCTCGTGGCGGGCTTCGTTTTTCAATTTGACCGGATTCGGTCCGGCCCATCCCGGGAGGTTTTCCTGACTCCGCGGTCAGGAAATTTTTGATTTTTGGGCCAAAAATTATGCCCTCCCAAATCAAGCATCCAAAAGTGCCTCTAACCCTTAAATTCAACCCCGAATCTCGTGGCGGGCTTCGTTTTTCAATTTGACCGGATTCGGTCCGGCCCATCCCGGGAGGTTTTCCTGACTCCGCGGTCAGGAAATTTTTGATTTTTGGGCCAAAAATTATGCCCTCCCAAATCAAGCATCCAAAAGTGCCTCTAACCCTTAAATTCAACCCCGAATCTCGTGGCGGGCTTCGTTTTTCTATTTGACCGGATTCGGTCCGGCACATCCCGGGAGGTTTTCCTGACTCCGCGGTCAGGAAATTTTTGATTTTTGGGCCAAAAATTATGCCCTCCCAAATCAAGCATCCAAAAGTGCCTCTAACCCTTAAATTCAACCCCGAATCTCGTGGCGGGCTTCGTTTTTCTATTTGACCGGATTCGGTCCGGCACATCCCGGGAGGTTTTCCTGACTCCGCGGTCAGGAAATTTTTGATTTTGGGTCCAAAAATTATGCCCTCCCAAATCAAGCATCCAAAAGTGCCTCTAACCCTTAAATTCAACCCCGAATCTCGTGGCGGGCTTCGTTTTTCAATTTGACCGGATTCGGTCCGGCCCATCCCGGGAGGTTTTCCTGACTCCGCGGTCAGGAAATTTTTGATTTTTGGGCCAAAAATTATGCCCTCCCAAATCAAGCATCCAAAAGTGCCTCTAACCCTTAAATTCAACCCCGAATCTCGTGGCGGGCTTCGTTTTTCAATTTGACCGGATTCGGTCCGGCACATCCCGGGAGGTTTTCCTGACTCCGCGGTCAGGAAATTTTTGATTTTTGGGCCAAAAATTATGCCCTCCCAAATCAAGCATCCAAAAGTGCCTCTAACCCTTAAATTCAACCTCGAATCTCGTGGCGGGCTTCGTTTTTCAATTTGACCGGATTCGGTACGGCCCATCCAGGGAGGTTTTCCTGACTCCGCGGTCAGGAAATTTTTGATTTTTGGGCCAAAAATTATGCCCTCCCAAATCAAGCATCCAAAAGTGCCTCTAACCCTTAAATTCAACCCTGAATCTTGTGGCGGGCTTCGTTTTTCAATTTGACCGGATTCGGTCCGGCCCATCCCGGGAGGTTTTCCTGACTCCGCGGTCAGGAAATTTTTGATTTTTGGGCCAAAAATTATGCCCTCCCAAATCAAGCATCCAAAAGTGCCTCTAACCCTTAAATTCAACCCCGAATCTCGTGGCGGGCTTCGTTTTTCAATTTGACCGGATTCGGTCCGGCCCATCCCGGGAGGTTTTCCTGACTCCGCGGTCAGGAAATTTTTGATTTTTGGGCCAAAAATTATGCCCTCCCAAATCAAGCATCCAAAAGTGCCTCTAACCCTTAAATTCAACCCCGAATCTCGTGGCGGGCTTCGTTTTTCAATTTGACCGGATTCGGTCCAGCCCATCCCGGGAGGTTTTCCTGACTCCGCGGTCAGGAAATTTTTGATTTTTGGGCCAAAAATTATGCCCTCCCAAATCAAGCATCCAAAAGTGCCTCCAACCCTTAAATTCAACCCCGAATCTCGTGGCGGGCTTCGTTTTTCAATTTGACCGGATTCGGTCCGGCACATCCCAGGAGGTTTTCCTGACTCCGCGGTCAGGAAATTTTTGATTTTTGGGCCAAAAATTATGCCCTCCCAAATCACGCATCCAAAAGTGCCACTAAGCCTTAAATTCAACCCCAAATCTCATGGCAGGCTTCGTTTTTCAATTTGACCGGATTCGGTCCGGCCCATCCCGGGAGGTTTTCCTGACTCCGCGGTCAGGAAATTTTTGATTTTTGGGCCAAAAATTATGCCCTCCCAAATCAAGCATCCAAAAGTGCCTCTAAACCTTAAATTCAACCCCGAATCTCGTGGCGGGCTTCGTTTTTCAATTTGACCGGATTCGGTCCGGCCCATCCCGGGAGGTTTTCCTGACTCCGCGGTCAGGAAATTTTTGATTTTTGGGCCAAAAATTATGCCCTCCCAAATCAAGCATCCAAAAGTGCCTCTAACCCTTAAATTCAACCCCGAATCTCGTGGCGGGCTTCGTTTTTCTATTTGACCGGATTCGGTCCGGCACATCCCGGGAGGTTTTCCTGACTCCGCGGTCAGGAAATTTTTGATTTTTGGGCCAAAAATTATGCCCTCCCAAATCAAGCATCCAAAAGTGCCTCCAACCCTTAAATTCAACCCCGAATCTCGTGGCGGGCTTCGTTTTTCAATTTGACCGGATTCGGTCCGGCCCATCCAGGGAGGTTTTCCTGACTCCGCGGTCAGGAAATTTTTGATTTTTGGGCCAAAAATTATGCCCTCCCAAATCAAGCATCCAAAAGTGCCTCTAACCCTTAAATTCAACCCCGAATCTCGTGGCGGGCTTCGTTTTTCAATTTGACCGGATTCGGTCCGGCCCATCCCGGGAGGTTTTCCTGACTCCGCGGTCAGGAAATTTTTGATTTTTGGGCCAAAAATTATGCCCTCCCAAATCAAGCATCCAAAAGTGCCTCTAACCCTTAAATTCAACCCCGAATCTCGTGGCGGGCTTCGTTTTTCAATTTGACCGGATTCGGTCCGGCCCATCCCGGGAGGTTTTCCTGACTCCGCGGTCAGGAAATTTTTGATTTTTGGGCCAAAAATTATGCCCTCCCAAATCAAGCATCCAAAAGTGCCTCTAACCCTTAAATTCAACCCCGAATCTCGTGGCGGGCTTCGTTTTTCAATTTGACCGGATTCGGTCCGGCACATCCCGGGAGGTTTTCCTGACTCCGCGGTCAGGAAATTTTTGATTTTTGGGCCAAAAATTATGCCCTCCCAAATCAAGCATCCAAAAGTGCCTCCAACCCTTAAATTCAACCCCGAATCTCGTGGCGGGCTTCGTTTTTCAATTTGACCGGATTCGGTCCGGCACATCCCGGGAGGTTTTCCTGACTCCGTGGTCAGGAAATTTTTGATTTTTGGGCCAAAAATTATGCCCTCCCAAATCAAGCATCCAAAAGTGCCTCCAACCCTTAAATTCAACCTCGAATCTCGTGGCGGGCTTCGTTTTTCAATTTGACCGGATTCGGTACGGCCCATCCAGGGAGGTTTTCCTGACTCCGCGGTCAGGAAATTTTTGATTTTTGGGCCAAAAATTATGCCCTCCCAAATCAAGCATCCAAAAGTGCCTCTAACCCTTAAATTCAACCCTGAATCTTGTGGCGGGCTTCGTTTTTCAATTTGACCGGATTCGGTCCGGCCCATCCCGGGAGGTTTTCCTGACTCCGCGGTCAGGAAATTTTTGATTTTTGGGCCAAAAATTATGCCCTCCCAAATCAAGCATCCAAAAGTGCCTCTAACCCTTAAATTCAACCCCGAATCTCGTGGCGGGCTTCGTTTTTCAATTTGACCGGATTCGGTCCGGCACATCCCGGGAGGTTTTCCTGACTCCGCGGTCAGGAAATTTTTGATTTTTGGGCCAAAAATTATGCCCTCCCAAATCAAGCATCCAAAAGTGCCTCTAACCCTTAAATTCAACCCCGAATCTCGTGGCGGGCTTCGTTTTTCAATTTGACCGGATTCGGTCCAGCCCATCCCGGGAGGTTTTCCTGACTCCGCGGTCAGGAAATTTTTGATTTTTGGGCCAAAAATTATGCCCTCCCAAATCAAGCATCCAAAAGTGCCTCCAACCCTTAAATTCAACCCCGAATCTCGTGGCGGGCTTCGTTTTTCAATTTGACCGGATTCGGTCCGGCACATCCCAGGAGGTTTTCCTGACTCCGCGGTCAGGAAATTTTTGATTTTTGGGCCAAAAATTATGCCCTCCCAAATCACGCATCCAAAAGTGCCACTAAGCCTTAAATTCAACCCCAAATCTCATGGCAGGCTTCGTTTTTCAATTTGACCGGATTCGGTCCGGCCCATCCCGGGAGGTTTTCCTGACTCCGCGGTCAGGAAATTTTTGATTTTTGGGCCAAAAATTATGCCCTCCCAAATCAAGCATCCAAAAGTGCCTCTAAACCTTAAATTCAACCCCGAATCTCGTGGCGGGCTTCGTTTTTCAATTTGACCGGATTCGGTCCGGCCCATCCCGGGAGGTTTTCCTGACTCCGCGGTCAGGAAATTTTTGATTTTTGGGCCAAAAATTATGCCCTCCCAAATCAAGCATCCAAAAGTGCCTCTAACCCTTAAATTCAACCCCGAATCTCGTGGCGGGCTTCGTTTTTCTATTTGACCGGATTCGGTCCGGCACATCCCGGGAGGTTTTCCTGACTCCGCGGTCAGGAAATTTTTGATTTTTGGGCCAAAAATTATGCCCTCCCAAATCAAGCATCCAAAAGTGCCTCCAACCCTTAAATTCAACCCCGAATCTCGTGGCGGGCTTCGTTTTTCAATTTGACCGGATTCGGTCCGGCCCATCCAGGGAGGTTTTCCTGACTCCGCGGTCAGGAAATTTTTGATTTTTGGGCCAAAAATTATGCCCTCCCAAATCAAGCATCCAAAAGTGCCTCTAACCCTTAAATTCAACCCCGAATCTCGTGGCGGGCTTCGTTTTTCAATTTGACCGGATTCGGTCCGGCCCATCCCGGGAGGTTTTCCTGACTCCGCGGTCAGGAAATTTTTGATTTTTGGGCCAAAAATTATGCCCTCCCAAATCAAGCATCCAAAAGTGCCTCTAACCCTTAAATTCAACCCCGAATCTCGTGGCGGGCTTCGTTTTTCAATTTGACCGGATTCGGTCCGGCCCATCCCGGGAGGTTTTCCTGACTCCGCGGTCAGGAAATTTTTGATTTTTGGGCCAAAAATTATGCCCTCCCAAATCAAGCATCCAAAAGTGCCTCTAACCCTTAAATTCAACCCCGAATCTCGTGGCGGGCTTCGTTTTTCAATTTGACCGGATTCGGTCCGGCACATCCCGGGAGGTTTTCCTGACTCCGCGGTCAGGAAATTTTTGATTTTTGGGCCAAAAATTATGCCCTCCCAAATCAAGCATCCAAAAGTGCCTCCAACCCTTAAATTCAACCCCGAATCTCGTGGCGGGCTTCGTTTTTCAATTTGACCGGATTCGGTCCGGCACATCCCGGGAGGTTTTCCTGACTCCGCGGTCAGGAAATTTTTGATTTTTGGGCCAAAAATTATGCCCTCCCAAATCAAGCATCCAAAAGTGCCTCTAACCCTTAAATTCAACCCCGAATCTCGTGGCGGGCTTCGTTTTTCAATTTGACCGGATTCGGTCCGGCACATCCAGGGAGGTTTTCCTGACTCCGCGGTCAGGAAATTTTTGATTTTTGGGCCAAAAATTATGCCCTCCCAAATCAAGCATCCAAAAGTGCCTCTAACCCTTAAATTCAACCCCGAATCTTGTGGCGGCCTTCGTTTTTCAATTTGACCGGATTCGGTCCGGCCCATCCCGGGAGGTTTTCCTGACTCCGCGGTCAGGAAATTTTTGATTTTTGGGCCAAAAATTATGCCCTCCCAAATCAAGCATCCAAAAGTGCCTCTAACCCTTAAATTCAACCCCGAATCTCGTGGCGGGCTTCGTTTTTCAATTTGACCGGATTTGGTCCGGCCCATCCCGGGAGGTTTTCCTGACTCCGCGGTCAGGAAATTTTTGATTTTTGGGCCAAAAATTATGCCCTCCCAAATCAAGCATCCAAAAGTGCCTCTAACCCTTAAATTCAACCCCGAATCTCGTGGCGGGCTTCGTTTTTCAATTTGACCGGATTCGGTCCAGCCCATCCCGGGAGGTTTTCCTGACTCCGCGGTCAGGAAATTTTTGATTTTTGGGCCAAAAATTATGCCCTCCCAAATCAAGCATCCAAAAGTGCCTCCAACCCTTAAATTCAACCCCGAATCTCGTGGCGGGCTTCGTTTTTCAATTTGACCGGATTCGGTCCGGCACATCCCAGGAGGTTTTCCTGACTCCGCGGTCAGGAAATTTTTGATTTTTGGGCCAAAAATTATGCCCTCCCAAATCACGCATCCAAAAGTGCCACTAAGCCTTAAATTCAACCCCAAATCTCATGGCAGGCTTCGTTTTTCAATTTGACCGGATTCGGTCCGGCCCATCCCGGGAGGTTTTCCTGACTCCGCGGTCAGGAAATTTTTGATTTTGGGTCCAAAAATTATGCCCTCCCAAATCAAGCATCCAAAAGTGCCTCTAACCCTTAAATTCAACCCCGAATCTCGTGGCGGGCTTCGTTTTTCAATTTGACCGGATTCGGTCCGGCCCATCCCGGGAGGTTTTCCTGACTCCGCGGTCAGGAAATTTTTGATTTTTGGGCCAAAAATTATGCCCTCCCAAATCAAGCATCCAAAAGTGCCTCTAACCCTTAAATTCAACCCCGAATCTCGTGGCGGGCTTCGTTTTTCAATTTGACCGGATTCGGTCCGGCCCATCCCGGGAGGTTTTCCTGACTCCGCGGTCAGGAAATTTTTGATTTTTGGGCCAAAAATTATGCCCTCCCAAATCAAGCATCCAAAAGTGCCTCTAACCCTTAAATTCAACCCCGAATCTCGTGGCGGGCTTCGTTTTTCAATTTGACCGGATTCGGTCCGGCACATCCCGGGAGGTTTTCCTGACTCCGCGGTCAGGAAATTTTTGATTTTTGGGCCAAAAATTATGCCATCCCAAATCAAGCATCCAAAAGTGCCTCTAACCCTTAAATTCAACCCCGAATCTCGCCCCGAATCTCGTGGCGGGCTTCGTTTTTCAATTTGACCGGATTCGGTCCGGCCCATCCCGGGAGGTTTTCCTGACTCCGCGGTCAGGAAATTTTTGATTTTTGGGCCAAAAATTATGCCCTCCCAAATCAAGCATCCAAAAGTGCCTCTAACCCTTAAATTCAACCCCGAATCTCGTGGCGGGCTTCGTTTTTCAATTTGACCGGATTCGGTCCGGCACATCCCGGGAGGTTTTCCTGACTCCGCGGTCAGGAAATTTTTGATTTTTGGGCCAAAAATTATGCCCACCCAAATCAAGCATCCAAAAGTGCCTCTAACCCTTAAATTCAACCCCGAATCTCGTGGCGGGCTTCGTTTTTCAATTTGACCGGATTCGGTCCGGCCCATCCCGGGAGGTTTTCCTGACTCCGCGGTCAGGAAATTTTTGATTTTTGGGCCAAAAATTATGACCTCCCAAATCAAGCATCCAAAAGTGCCTCTAACCCTTAAATTCAACCCCGAATCTCGTGGCGGGCTTCGTTTTTCTATTTGACCGGATTCGGTCCGGCACATCCCGGGAGGTTTTCCTGACTCCGCGGTCAGGAAATTTTGGATTTTTGGGCCAAAAATTATGCCCTCCCAAATCAAGCATCCAAAAGTGCCTCCAACCCTTAAATTCAACCCCGAATCTCGTGGCGGGCTTCGTTTTTCAATTTGACCGGATTCGGTCCGGCCCATCCCGGGAGGTTTTCCTGACTCCGCGGTCAGGAAATTTTTGATTTTTGGGCCAAAAATTATGCCCTCCCAAATCAAGCATCCAAAAGTGCCTCTAACCCTTAAATTCAACCCCGAATCTCGTGGCGGGCTTCGTTTTTCAATTTGACCGGATTCGGTCCGGCCCATCCCGGGAGGTTTTCCTGACTCCGCGGTCAGGAAATTTTTGATTTTTGGGCCAAAAATTATGCCCTCCCAAATCAAGCATCCAAAAGTGCCTCTAACCCTTAAATTCAACCCCGAATCTCGTGGCGGGCTTCGTTTTTCAATTTGACCGGATTCGGTCCGGCCCATCCCGGGAGGTTTTCCTGACTCCGCGGTCAGGAAATTTTTGATTTTTGGGCCAAAAATTATGCCCTCCCAAATCAAGCATCCAAAAGTGCCTCTAACCCTTAAATTCAACCCCGAATCTCGTGGCGGGCTTCGTTTTTCAATTTGACCGGATTCGGTCCGGCACATCCCGGGAGGTTTTCCTGACTCCGCGGTCAGGAAATTTTTGATTTTTGGGCCAAAAATTATGCCCTCCCAAATCAAGCATCCAAAAGTGCCTCTAACCCTTAAATTCAACCCCGAATCTCGTGGCGGGCTTCGTTTTTCAATTTGACCGGATTCGGTCCGGCCCATCCCGGGAGGTTTTCCTGACTCCGCGGTCAGGAAATTTTTGATTTTTGGGCCAAAAATTATGCCATCCCAAATCAAGCATCCAAAAGTGCCTCTAACCCTTAAATTCAACCCCGAATCTCGTGGCGGGCTTCGTTTTTCTATTTGACCGGATTCGGTCCGGCACATCCCGGGAGGTTTTCCTGACTCCGCGGTCAGGAAATTTTTGATTTTTGGGCCAAAAATTATGCCCTCCCAAATCAAGCATCCAAAAGTGCCTCCAACCCTTAAATTCAACCCCGAATCTCGTGGCGGGCTTCGTTTTTCAATTTGACCGGATTCGGTCCGGCCCATCCAGGGAGGTTTTCCTGACTCCGCGGTCAGGAAATTTTTGATTTTTGGGCCAAAAATTATGCCCTCCCAAATCAAGCATCCAAAGGTGCCTCTAACCCTTAAATTCAACCCCGAATCTCGTGGCGGGCTTCGTTTTTCAATTTGACCGGATTCGGTCCGGCCCATCCCGGGAGGTTTTCCTGACTCCGCGGTCAGGAAATTTTTGATTTTTGGGCCAAAAATTATGCCCTCCCAAATCAAGCATCCAAAAGTGCCTCTAACCCTTAAATTCAACCCCGAATCTCGTGGCGGGCTTCGTTTTTCAATTTGACCGGATTCGGTCCGGCCCATCCCGGGAGGTTTTCCTGACTCCGCGGTCAGGAAATTTTTGATTTTTGGGCCAAAAATTATGCCCTCCCAAATCAAGCATCCAAAAGTGCCTCTAACCCTTAAATTCAACCCCGAATCTCGTGGCGGGCTTCGTTTTTCAATTTGACCGGATTCGGTCCGGCCCATCCCGGGAGGTTTTCCTGACTCCGCGGTCAGGAAATTTTTGATTTTTGGGCCAAAAATTATGCCCTCCCAAATCAAGCATCCAAAAGTGCCTCTAACCCTTAAATTCAACCCCGAATCTCGTGGCGGGCTTCGTTTTTCAATTTGACCGGATTCGGTCCAGCCCATCCCGGGAGGTTTTCCTGACTCCGCGGTCAGGAAATTTTTGATTTTTGGGCCAAAAATTATGCCCTCCCAAATCAAGCATCCAAAAGTGCCTCCAACCCTTAAATTCAACCCCGAATCTCGTGGCGGGCTTCGTTTTTCAATTTGACCGGATTCGGTCCGGCACATCCCAGGAGGTTTTCCTGACTCCGCGGTCAGGAAATTTTTGATTTTTGGGCCAAAAATTATGCCCTCCCAAATCACGCATCCAAAAGTGCCACTAAGCCTTAAATTCAACCCCAAATCTCATGGCAGGCTTCGTTTTTCAATTTGACCGGATTCGGTCCGGCCCATCCCGGGAGGTTTTCCTGACTCCGCGGTCAGGAAATTTTTGATTTTGGGTCCAAAAATTATGCCCTCCCAAATCAAGCATCCAAAAGTGCCTCTAATCCTTAAATTCAACCCCGAATCTCGTGGCGGGCTTCGTTTTTCAATTTGACCGGATTCGGTCCGGCCCATCCCGGGAGGTTTTCCTGACTCCGCGGTCAGGAAATTTTTGATTTTTGGGCCAAAAATTATGCCCTCCCAAATCAAGCATCCAAAAGTGCCTCTAACCCTTAAATTCAACCCCGAATCTCGTGGCGGGCTTCGTTTTTCAATTTGACCGGATTCGGTCCGGCCCATCCCGGGAGGTTTTCCTGACTCCGCGGTCAGGAAATTTTTGATTTTTGGGCCAAAAATTATGCCCTCCCAAATCAAGCATCCAAAAGTGCCTCTAACCCTTAAATTCAACCCCGAATCTCGTGGCGGGCTTCGTTTTTCAATTTGACCGGATTCGGTCCGGCACATCCCGGGAGGTTTTCCTGACTCCGCGGTCAGGAAATTTTTGATTTTTGGGCCAAAAATTATGCCCACCCAAATCAAGCATCCAAAAGTGCCTCTAACCCTTAAATTCAACCCCGAATCTCGTGGCGGGCTTCGTTTTTCAATTTGACCGGATTCGGTCCGGCCCATCCCGGGAGGTTTTCCTGACTCCGCGGTCAGGAAATTTTTGATTTTTGGGCCAAAAATTATGACCTCCCAAATCAAGCATCCAAAAGTGCCTCTAACCCTTAAATTCAACCCCGAATCTCGTGGCGGGCTTCGTTTTTCTATTTGACCGGATTCGGTCCGGCACATCCCGGGAGGTTTTCCTGACTCCGCGGTCAGGAAATTTTGGATTTTTGGGCCAAAAATTATGCCCTCCCAAATCAAGCATCCAAAAGTGCCTCCAACCCTTAAATTCAACCCCGAATCTCGTGGCGGGCTTCGTTTTTCAATTTGACCGGATTCGGTCCGGCCCATCCCGGGAGGTTTTCCTGACTCCGCGGTCAGGAAATTTTTGATTTTTGGGCCAAAAATTATGCCCTCCCAAATCAAGCATCCAAAAGTGCCTCTAACCCTTAAATTCAACCCCGAATCTCGTGGCGGGCTTCGTTTTTCAATTTGACCGGATTCGGTCCGGCCCATCCCGGGAGGTTTTCCTGACTCCGCGGTCAGGAAATTTTTGATTTTTGGGCCAAAAATTATGCCCTCCCAAATCAAGCATCCAAAAGTGCCTCTAACCCTTAAATTCAACCCCGAATCTCGTGGCGGGCTTCGTTTTTCAATTTGACCGGATTCGGTCCGGCCCATCCCGGGAGGTTTTCCTGACTCCGCGGTCAGGAAATTTTTGATTTTTGGGCCAAAAATTATGCCCTCCCAAATCAAGCATCCAAAAGTGCCTCTAACCCTTAAATTCAACCCCGAATCTCGTGGCGGGCTTCGTTTTTCAATTTGACCGGATTCGGTCCGGCACATCCCGGGAGGTTTTCCTGACTCCGCGGTCAGGAAATTTTTGATTTTTGGGCCAAAAATTATGCCCTCCCAAATCAAGCATCCAAAAGTGCCTCTAACCCTTAAATTCAACCCCGAATCTCGTGGCGGGCTTCGTTTTTCAATTTGACCGGATTCGGTCCGGCCCATCCCGGGAGGTTTTCCTGACTCCGCGGTCAGGAAATTTTTGATTTTTGGGCCAAAAATTATGCCATCCCAAATCAAGCATCCAAAAGTGCCTCTAACCCTTAAATTCAACCCCGAATCTCGTGGCGGGCTTCGTTTTTCTATTTGACCGGATTCGGTCCGGCACATCCCGGGAGGTTTTCCTGACTCCGCGGTCAGGAAATTTTTGATTTTTGGGCCAAAAATTATGCCCTCCCAAATCAAGCATCCAAAAGTGCCTCCAACCCTTAAATTCAACCCCGAATCTCGTGGCGGGCTTCGTTTTTCAATTTGACCGGATTCGGTCCGGCCCATCCCGGGAGGTTTTCCTGACTCCGCGGTCAGGAAATTTTTGATTTTTGGGCCAAAAATTATGCCCTCCCAAATCAAGCATCCAAAAGTGCCTCTAACCCTTAAATTCAACCCCGAATCTCGTGGCGGGCTTCGTTTTTCAATTTGACCGGATTCGGTCCGGCCCATCCCGGGAGGTTTTCCTGACTCCGCGGTCAGGAAATTTTTGATTTTTGGGCCAAAAATTATGCCCTCCCAAATCAAGCATCCAAAAGTGCCTCTAACCCTTAAATTCAACCCCGAATCTCGTGGCGGGCTTCGTTTTTCAATTTGACCGGATTCGGTCCGGCCCATCCAGGGAGGTTTTCCTGACTCCGCGGTCAGGAAATTTTTGATTTTTGGGCCAAAAATTATGCCCTCCCAAATCAAGCATCCAAAAGTGCCTCTAACCCTTAAATTCAACCCCGAATCTCGTGGCGGGCTTCGTTTTTCAATTTGACCGGATTCGGTCCGGCACATCCCGGGAGGTTTTCCTGACTCCGCGGTCAGGAAATTTTTGATTTTTGGGCCAAAAATTATGCCCTCCCAAATCAAGCATCCAAAAGTGCCTCTAACCCTTAAATTCAACCCCGAATCTCGTGGCGGGCTTCGTTTTTCAATTTGACCGGATTCGGTCCGGCCCATCCCGGGAGGTTTTCCTGACTCCGCGGTCAGGAAATTTTTGATTTTTGGGCCAAAAATTATGCCCTCCCAAATCAAGCATCCAAAAGTGCCTCCAACCCTTAAATTCAACCCCGAATCTCGTGGCGGGCTTCGTTTTTCAATTTGACCGGATTCGGTCCGGCACATCCCAGGAGGTTTTCCTGACTCCGCGGTCAGGAAATTTTTGATTTTTGGGCCAAAAATTATGCCCTCCCAAATCACGCATCCAAAAGTGCCACTAAGCCTTAAATTCAACCCCAAATCTCATGGCAGGCTTCGTTTTTCAATTTGACCGGATTCGGTCCGGCCCATCCCGGGAGGTTTTCCTGACTCCGCGGTCAGGAAATTTTTGATTTTGGGTCCAAAAATTATGCCCTCCCAAATCAAGCATCCAAAAGTGCCTCTAATCCTTAAATTCAACCCCGAATCTCGTGGCGGGCTTCGTTTTTCAATTTGACCGGATTCGGTCCGGCCCATCCCGGGAGGTTTTCCTGACTCCGCGGTCAGGAAATTTTTGATTTTTGGGCCAAAAATTATGCCCTCCCAAATCAAGCATCCAAAAGTGCCTCTAACCCTTAAATTCAACCCCGAATCTCGTGGCGGGCTTCGTTTTTCAATTTGACCGGATTCGGTCCGGCCCATCCCGGGAGGTTTTCCTGACTCCGCGGTCAGGAAATTTTTGATTTTTGGGCCAAAAATTATGCCCTCCCAAATCAAGCATCCAAAAGTGCCTCTAACCCTTAAATTCAACCCCGAATCTCGTGGCGGGCTTCGTTTTTCAATTTGACCGGATTCGGTCCGGCACATCCCGGGAGGTTTTCCTGACTCCACGGTCAGGAAATTTTTGATTTTTGGGCCAAAAATTATGCCCACCCAAATCAAGCATCCAAAAGTGCCTCTAACCCTTAAATTCAACCCCGAATCTCGTGGCGGGCTTCGTTTTTCAATTTGACCGGATTCGGTCCGGCCCATCCCGGGAGGTTTTCCTGACTCCGCGGTCAGGAAATTTTTGATTTTTGGGCCAAAAATTATGACCTCCCAAATCAAGCATCCAAAAGTGCCTCTAACCCTTAAATTCAACCCCGAATCTCGTGGCGGGCTTCGTTTTTCTATTTGACCGGATTCGGTCCGGCACATCCCGGGAGGTTTTCCTGACTCCGCGGTCAGGAAATTTTGGATTTTTGGGCCAAAAATTATGCCCTCCCAAATCAAGCATCCAAAAGTGCCTCCAACCCTTAAATTCAACCCCGAATCTCGTGGCGGGCTTCGTTTTTCAATTTGACCGGATTCGGTGCGGCCCATCCCGGGAGGTTTTCCTGACTCCGCGGTCAGGAAATTTTTGATTTTTGGGCCAAAAATTATGCCCTCCCAAATCAAGCATCCAAAAGTGCCTCTAACCCTTAAATTCAACCCCGAATCTCGTGGCGGGCTTCGTTTTTCAATTTGACCGGATTCGGTCCGGCCCATCCCGGGAGGTTTTCCTGACTCCGCGGTCAGGAAATTTTTGATTTTTGGGCCAAAAATTATGCCCTCCCAAATCAAGCATCCAAAAGTGCCTCTAACCCTTAAATTCAACCCCGAATCTCGTGGCGGGCTTCGTTTTTCAATTTGACCGGATTCGGTCCGGCCCATCCCGGGAGGTTTTCCTGACTCCGCGGTCAGGAAATTTTTGATTTTTGGGCCAAAAATTATGCCCTCCCAAATCAAGCATCCAAAAGTGCCTCTAACCCTTAAATTCAACCCCGAATCTCGTGGCGGGCTTCGTTTTTCAATTTGACCGGATTCGGTCCGGCACATCCCGGGAGGTTTTCCTGACTCCGCGGTCAGGAAATTTTTGATTTTTGGGCCAAAAATTATGCCCTCCCAAATCAAGCATCCAAAAGTGCCTCTAACCCTTAAATTCAACCCCGAATCTCGTGGCGGGCTTCGTTTTTCAATTTGACCGGATTCGGTCCGGCCCATCCCGGGAGGTTTTCCTGACTCCGCGGTCAGGAAATTTTTGATTTTTGGGCCAAAAATTATGCCCTCCCAAATCAAGCATCCAAAAGTGCCTCTAACCCTTAAATTCAACCCCAAATCTCGTGGCGGGCTTCGTTTTTCAATTTGACCGGATTCGGTCCGGCCCATCCAGGGAGGTTTTCCTGACTCCGCGGTCAGGAAATTTTTGATTTTTGGGCCAAAAATTATGCCCTCCCAAATCAAGCATCCAAAAGTGCCTCTAACCCTTAAATTCAACCCCGAATCTCGTGGCGGGCTTCGTTTTTCAATTTGACCGGATTCGGTCCGGCACATCCCGGGAGGTTTTCCTGACTCCGCGGTCAGGAAATTTTTGATTTTTGGGCCAAAAATTATGCCCTCCCAAATCAAGCATCCAAAAGTGCCTCTAACCCTTAAATTCAACCCCGAATCTCGTGGCGGGCTTCGTTTTTCAATTTGACCGGATTCGGTCCGGCCCATCCCGGGAGGTTTTCCTGACTCCGCGGTCAGGAAATTTTTGATTTTTGGGCCAAAAATTATGCCATCCCAAATCAAGCATCCAAAAGTGCCTCTAACCCTTAAATTCAACCCCGAATCTCGTGGCGGG
Source organism: Charina bottae (assembly GCA_023362775.1). Taxonomy (NCBI): domain Eukaryota; kingdom Metazoa; phylum Chordata; class Lepidosauria; order Squamata; family Charinaidae; genus Charina; species Charina bottae. The sequence goes on along the minus strand of JALMGJ010000162.1, from coordinate 13,507 downwards.
CTTCGTTTTTCTATTTGACCGGATTCGGTCCGGCACATCCCGGGAGGTTTTCCTGACTCCGCGGTCAGGAAATTTTTGATTTTTGGGCCAAAAATTATGCCCTCCCAAATCAAGCATCCAAAAGTGCCTCCAACCCTTAAATTCAACCCCGAATCTCGTGGCGGGCTTCGTTTTTCAATTTGACCGGATTCGGTCCGGCCCATCCAGGGAGGTTTTCCTGACTCCGCGGTCAGGAAATTTTTGATTTTTGGGCCAAAAATTATGCCCTCCCAAATCAAGCATCCAAAAGTGCCTCTAACCCTTAAATTCAACCCCGAATCTCGTGGCGGGCTTCGTTTTTCAATTTGACCGGATTCGGTCCGGCCCATCCCGGGAGGTTTTCCTGACTCCGCGGTCAGGAAATTTTTGATTTTTGGGCCAAAAATTATGCCCTCCCAAATCAAGCATCCAAAAGTGCCTCTAACCCTTAAATTCAACCCCGAATCTCGTGGCGGGCTTCGTTTTTCAATTTGACCGGATTCGTTCCGGCCCATCCCGGGAGGTTTTCCTGACTCCGCGGTCAGGAAATTTTTGATTTTTGGGCCAAAAATTATGCCCTCCCAAATCAAGCATCCAAAAGTGCCTCTAACCCTTAAATTCAACCCCGAATCTCGTGGCGGGCTTCGTTTTTCAATTTGACCGGATTCGGTCCGGCACATCCCGGGAGGTTTTCCTGACTCCGCGGTCAGGAAATTTTTGATTTTTGGGCCAAAAATTATGCCCTCCCAAATCAAGCATCCAAAAGTGCCTCTAACCCTTAAATTCAACCCCGAATCTCGTGGCGGGCTTCGTTTTTCAATTTGACCGGATTCGGTCCGGCCCATCCCGGGAGGTTTTCCTGACTCCGCGGTCAGGAAATTTTTGATTTTTGGGCCAAAAATTATGCCCTCCCAAATCAAGCATCCAAAAGTGCCTCTAACCCTTAAATTCAACCCCGAATCTCGTGGCGGGCTTCGTTTTTCAATTTGACCGGATTCGGTCCGGCCCATCCCGGGAGGTTTTCCTGACTCCGCGGTCAGGAAATTTTTGATTTTTGGGCCAAAAATTATGCCCTCCCAAATCAAGCATCCAAAAGTGCCTCTAACCCTTAAATTCAACCCCGAATCTCGTGGCGGGCTTCGTTTTTCAATTTGACCGGATTCGGTCCGGCCCATCCCGGGAGGTTTTCCTGACTCCGCGGTCAGGAAATTTTTGATTTTTGGGCCAAAAATTATGCCCTCCCAAATCAAGCATCCAAAAGTGCCTCCAACCCTTAAATTCAACCCCGAATCTCGTGGCGGGCTTCGTTTTTCAATTTGACCGGATTCGGTCCGGCACATCCCGGGAGGTTTTCCTGACTCCGCGGTCAGGAAATTTTTGATTTTTGGGCCAAAAATTATGCCCTCCCAAATCAAGCATCCAAAAGTGCCTCTAACCCTTAAATTCAACCCCGAATCTCGTGGCGGGCTTCGTTTTTCAATTTGACCGGATTCGGTCCGGCACATCCCGGGAGGTTTTCCTGACTCCGCGGTCAGGAAATTTTTGATTTTTGGGCCAAAAATTATGCCCTCCCAAATCAAGCATCCAAAAGTGCCTCTAACCCTTAAATTCAACCTCGAATCTCGTGGCGGGCTTCGTTTTTCAATTTGACCGGATTCGGTACGGCCCATCCAGGGAGGTTTTCCTGACTCCGCGGTCAGGAAATTTTTGATTTTTGGGCCAAAAATTATGCCCTCCCAAATCAAGCATCCAAAAGTGCCTCTAACCCTTAAATTCAACCCCGAATCTTGTGGCGGGCTTCGTTTTTCAATTTGACCGGATTTGGTCCGGCCCATCCCGGGAGGTTTTCCTGACTCCGCGGTCAGGAAATTTTTGATTTTTGGGCCAAAAATTATGCCCTCCCAAATCACGCATCCAAAAGTGCCACTAAGCCTTAAATTCAACCCCAAATCTCATGGCAGGCTTCGTTTTTCAATTTGACCGGATTCGGTCCGGCCCATCCCGGGAGGTTTTCCTGACTCCGCGGTCAGGAAATTTTTGATTTTGGGTCCAAAAATTATGCCCTCCCAAATCAAGCATCCAAAAGTGCCTCTAACCCTTAAATTCAACCCCGAATCTCGTGGCGGGCTTCGTTTTTCAATTTGACCGGATTCGGTCCGGCCCATCCCGGGAGGTTTTCCTGACTCCGCGGTCAGGAAATTTTTGATTTTTTCGGCCAAAAATTATGCCCTCCCAAATCAAGCATCCAAAAGTGCCTCTAACCCTTAAATTCAACCCCGAATCTCGTGGCGGGCTTCATTTTTCAATTTGACCGGATTCGGTCCGGCCCATCCCGGGAGGTTTTCCTGACTCCGCGGTCAGGAAATTTTTGATTTTTGGGCCAAAAATTATGCCCTCCCAAATCAAGCATCCAAAAGTGCCTCTAACCCTTAAATTCAACCCCGAATCTCATGGCGGGCTTCGTTTTTCAATTTGACCGGATTCGGTCCGGCACATCCCGGGAGGTTTTCCTGACTCCGCGGTCAGGAAATTTTTGATTTTTGGGCCAAAAATTATGCCCTCCCAAATCAAGCATCCAAAAGTGCCTCTAACCCTTAAATTCAACCCCGAATCTCGTGGCGGGCTTCGTTTTTCAATTTGACCGGATTCGGTCCGGCCCATCCCGGGAGGTTTTCCTGACTCCGCGGTCAGGAAATTTTTGATTTTTGGGCCAAAAATTATGCCCTCCCAAATCAAGCATCCAAAAGTGCCTCTAACCCTTAAATTCAACCCCGAATCTCGTGGCGGGCTTCGTTTTTCTATTTGACCGGATTCGGTCCGGCACATCCCGGGAGGTTTTCCTGACTCCGCGGTCAGGAAATTTTTGATTTTTGGGCCAAAAATTATGCCCTCCCAAATCAAGCATCCAAAAGTGCCTCTAACCCTTAAATTCAACCTCAAATCTCGTGGCGGGCTTCGTTTTTCAATTTGACCGGATTCGGTACGGCCCATCCAGGGAGGTTTTCCTGACTCCGCGGTCAGGAAATTTTTGATTTTTGGGCCAAAAATTATGCCCTCCCAAATCAAGCATCCAAAAGTGCCTCTAACCCTTAAATTCAACCCCGAATCTTGTGGCGGGCTTCGTTTTTCAATTTGACCGGATTCGGTCCGGCCCATCCCGGGAGGTTTTCCTGACTCCGCGGTCAGGAAATTTTTGATTTTTGGGCCAAAAATTATGCCCTCCCAAATCAAGCATCCAAAAGTGCCTCTAACCCTTAAATTCAACCCCGAATCTCGTGGCGGGCTTCGTTTTTCTATTTGACCGGATTCGGTCCGGCACATCCCGGGAGGTTTTCCTGACTCCGCGGTCAGGAAATTTTTGATTTTTGGGCCAAAAATTATGCCCTCCCAAATCAAGCATCCAAAAGTGCCTCCAACCCTTAAATTCAACCCCGAATCTCGTGGCGGGCTTCGTTTTTCAATTTGACCGGATTCGGTGCGGCCCATCCCGGGAGGTTTTCCTGACTCCGCGGTCAGGAAATTTTTGATTTTTGGGCCAAAAATTATGCCCTCCCAAATCAAGCATCCAAAAGTGCCTCTAACCCTTAAATTCAACCCCGAATCTCGTGGCGGGCTTCGTTTTTCAATTTGACCGGATTCGGTCCGGCCCATCCCGGGAGGTTTTCCTGACTCCGCGGTCAGGAAATTTTTGATTTTTGGGCCAAAAATTATGCCCTCCCAAATCAAGCATCCAAAAGTGCCTCTAACCCTTAAATTCAACCCCGAATCTCGTGGCGGGCTTCGTTTTTCAATTTGACCGGATTCGGTCCGGCCCATCCCGGGAGGTTTTCCTGACTCCGCGGTCAGGAAATTTTTGATTTTTGGGCCAAAAATTATGCCCTCCCAAATCAAGCATCCAAAAGTGCCTCTAACCCTTAAATTCAACCCCGAATCTCGTGGCGGGCTTCGTTTTTCAATTTGACCGGATTCGGTCCGGCACATCCCGGGAGGTTTTCCTGACTCCGCGGTCAGGAAATTTTTGATTTTTGGGCCAAAAATTATGCCCTCCCAAATCAAGCATCCAAAAGTGCCTCTAACCCTTAAATTCAACCCCGAATCTCGTGGCGGGCTTCGTTTTTCAATTTGACCGGATTCGGTACGGCCCATCCAGGGAGGTTTTCCTGACTCCGCGGTCAGGAAATTTTTGATTTTTGGGCCAAAAATTATGCCCTCCCAAATCAAGCATCCAAAAGTGCCTCTAACCCTTAAATTCAACCCCGAATCTCGTGGCGGGCTTCGTTTTTCAATTTGACCGGATTTGGTCCGGCCCATCCCGGGAGGTTTTCCTGACTCCGCGGTCAGGAAATTTTTGATTTTTGGGCCAAAAATTATGCCCTCCCAAATCACGCATCCAAAAGTGCCACTAAGCCTTAAATTCAACCCCAAATCTCATGGCAGGCTTCGTTTTTCAATTTGACCGGATTCGGTCCGGCCCATCCCGGGAGGTTTTCCTGACTCCGCGGTCAGGAAATTTTTGATTTTTGGGCCAAAAATTATGCCCTCCCAAATCAAGCATCCAAAAGTGCCTCTAACCCTTAAATTCAACCCCGAATCTCGTGGCGGGCTTCGTTTTTCAATTTGACCGGATTCGGTCCGGCCCATCCCGGGAGGTTTTCCTGACTCCGCGGTCAGGAAATTTTTGATTTTTTCGGCCAAAAATTATGCCCTCCCAAATCAAGCATCCAAAAGTGCCTCTAACCCTTAAATTCAACCCCGAATCTCGTGGCGGGCTTCATTTTTCAATTTGACCGGATTCGGTCCGGCCCATCCCGGGAGGTTTTCCTGACTCCGCGGTCAGGAAATTTTTGATTTTTGGGCCAAAAATTATGCCCTCCCAAATCAAGCATCCAAAAGTGCCTCTAACCCTTAAATTCAACCCCGAATCTCATGGCGGGCTTCGTTTTTCAATTTGACCGGATTCGGTCCGGCACATCCCGGGAGGTTTTCCTGACTCCGCGGTCAGGAAATTTTTGATTTTTGGGCCAAAAATTATGCCCTCCCAAATCAAGCATCCAAAAGTGCCTCTAACCCTTAAATTCAACCCCGAATCTCGTGGCGGGCTTCGTTTTTCAATTTGACCGGATTCGGTCCGGCCCATCCCGGGAGGTTTTCCTGACTCCGCGGTCAGGAAATTTTTGATTTTTGGGCCAAAAATTATGCCCTCCCAAATCAAGCATCCAAAAGTGCCTCTAACCCTTAAATTCAACCCCGAATCTCGTGGCGGGCTTCGTTTTTCTATTTGACCGGATTCGGTCCGGCACATCCCGGGAGGTTTTCCTGACTCCGCGGTCAGGAAATTTTTGATTTTTGGGCCAAAAATTATGCCCTCCCAAATCAAGCATCCAAAAGTGCCTCTAACCCTTAAATTCAACCTCAAATCTCGTGGCGGGCTTCGTTTTTCAATTTGACCGGATTCGGTACGGCCCATCCAGGGAGGTTTTCCTGACTCCGCGGTCAGGAAATTTTTGATTTTTGGGCCAAAAATTATGCCCTCCCAAATCAAGCATCCAAAAGTGCCTCTAACCCTTAAATTCAACCCCGAATCTTGTGGCGGGCTTCGTTTTTCAATTTGACCGGATTCGGTCCGGCCCATCCCGGGAGGTTTTCCTGACTCCGCGGTCAGGAAATTTTTGATTTTTGGGCCAAAAATTATGCCCTCCCAAATCAAGCATCCAAAAGTGCCTCTAACCCTTAAATTCAACCCCGAATCTCGTGGCGGGCTTCGTTTTTCTATTTGACCGGATTCGGTCCGGCACATCCCGGGAGGTTTTCCTGACTCCGCGGTCAGGAAATTTTTGATTTTTGGGCCAAAAATTATGCCCTCCCAAATCAAGCATCCAAAAGTGCCTCCAACCCTTAAATTCAACCCCGAATCTCGTGGCGGGCTTCGTTTTTCAATTTGACCGGATTCGGTGCGGCCCATCCCGGGAGGTTTTCCTGACTCCGCGGTCAGGAAATTTTTGATTTTTGGGCCAAAAATTATGCCCTCCCAAATCAAGCATCCAAAAGTGCCTCTAACCCTTAAATTCAACCCCGAATCTCGTGGCGGGCTTCGTTTTTCAATTTGACCGGATTCGGTCCGGCCCATCCCGGGAGGTTTTCCTGACTCCGCGGTCAGGAAATTTTTGATTTTTGGGCCAAAAATTATGCCCTCCCAAATCAAGCATCCAAAAGTGCCTCTAACCCTTAAATTCAACCCCGAATCTCGTGGCGGGCTTCGTTTTTCAATTTGACCGGATTCGGTCCGGCCCATCCCGGGAGGTTTTCCTGACTCCGCGGTCAGGAAATTTTTGATTTTTGGGCCAAAAATTATGCCCTCCCAAATCAAGCATCCAAAAGTGCCTCTAACCCTTAAATTCAACCCCGAATCTCGTGGCGGGCTTCGTTTTTCAATTTGACCGGATTCGGTCCGGCACATCCCGGGAGGTTTTCCTGACTCCGCGGTCAGGAAATTTTTGATTTTTGGGCCAAAAATTATGCCCTCCCAAATCAAGCATCCAAAAGTGCCTCTAACCCTTAAATTCAACCTCGAATCTCGTGGCGGGCTTCGTTTTTCAATTTGACCGGATTCGGTACGGCCCATCCAGGGAGGTTTTCCTGACTCCGCGGTCAGGAAATTTTTGATTTTTGGGCCAAAAATTATGCCCTCCCAAATCAAGCATCCAAAAGTGCCTCTAACCCTTAAATTCAACCCCGAATCTTGTGGCGGGCTTCGTTTTTCAATTTGACCGGATTTGGTCCGGCCCATCCCGGGAGGTTTTCCTGACTCCGCGGTCAGGAAATTTTTGATTTTTGGGCCAAAAATTATGCCCTCCCAAATCACGCATCCAAAAGTGCCACTAAGCCTTAAATTCAACCCCAAATCTCATGGCAGGCTTCGTTTTTCAATTTGACCGGATTCGGTCCGGCCCATCCCGGGAGGTTTTCCTGACTCCGCGGTCAGGAAATTTTTGATTTTTGGGCCAAAAATTATGCCCTCCCAAATCAAGCATCCAAAAGTGCCTCTAACCCTTAAATTCAACCCCGAATCTCGTGGCGGGCTTCGTTTTTCAATTTGACCGGATTCGGTCCGGCCCATCCCGGGAGGTTTTCCTGACTCCGCGGTCAGGAAATTTTTGATTTTTTCGGCCAAAAATTATGCCCTCCCAAATCAAGCATCCAAAAGTGCCTCTAACCCTTAAATTCAACCCCGAATCTCGTGGCGGGCTTCATTTTTCAATTTGACCGGATTCGGTCCGGCCCATCCCGGGAGGTTTTCCTGACTCCGCGGTCAGGAAATTTTTGATTTTTGGGCCAAAAATTATGCCCTCCCAAATCAAGCATCCAAAAGTGCCTCTAACCCTTAAATTCAACCCCGAATCTCATGGCGGGCTTCGTTTTTCAATTTGACCGGATTCGGTCCGGCACATCCCGGGAGGTTTTCCTGACTCCGCGGTCAGGAAATTTTTGATTTTTGGGCCAAAAATTATGCCCTCCCAAATCAAGCATCCAAAAGTGCCTCTAACCCTTAAATTCAACCCCGAATCTCGTGGCGGGCTTCGTTTTTCAATTTGACCGGATTCGGTCCGGCCCATCCCGGGAGGTTTTCCTGACTCCGCGGTCAGGAAATTTTTGATTTTTGGGCCAAAAATTATGCCCTCCCAAATCAAGCATCCAAAAGTGCCTCTAACCCTTAAATTCAACCCCGAATCTCGTGGCGGGCTTCGTTTTTCTATTTGACCGGATTCGGTCCGGCACATCCCGGGAGGTTTTCCTGACTCCGCGGTCAGGAAATTTTTGATTTTTGGGCCAAAAATTATGCCCTCCCAAATCAAGCATCCAAAAGTGCCTCTAACCCTTAAATTCAACCTCAAATCTCGTGGCGGGCTTCGTTTTTCAATTTGACCGGATTCGGTACGGCCCATCCAGGGAGGTTTTCCTGACTCCGCGGTCAGGAAATTTTTGATTTTTGGGCCAAAAATTATGCCCTCCCAAATCAAGCATCCAAAAGTGCCTCTAACCCTTAAATTCAACCCCGAATCTTGTGGCGGGCTTCGTTTTTCAATTTGACCGGATTCGGTCCGGCCCATCCCGGGAGGTTTTCCTGACTCCGCGGTCAGGAAATTTTTGATTTTTGGGCCAAAAATTATGCCCTCCCAAATCAAGCATCCAAAAGTGCCTCTAACCCTTAAATTCAACCCCGAATCTCGTGGCGGGCTTCGTTTTTCTATTTGACCGGATTCGGTCCGGCACATCCCGGGAGGTTTTCCTGACTCCGCGGTCAGGAAATTTTTGATTTTTGGGCCAAAAATTATGCCCTCCCAAATCAAGCATCCAAAAGTGCCTCCAACCCTTAAATTCAACCCCGAATCTCGTGGCGGGCTTCGTTTTTCAATTTGACCGGATTCGGTGCGGCCCATCCCGGGAGGTTTTCCTGACTCCGCGGTCAGGAAATTTTTGATTTTTGGGCCAAAAATTATGCCCTCCCAAATCAAGCATCCAAAAGTGCCTCTAACCCTTAAATTCAACCCCGAATCTCGTGGCGGGCTTCGTTTTTCAATTTGACCGGATTCGGTCCGGCCCATCCCGGGAGGTTTTCCTGACTCCGCGGTCAGGAAATTTTTGATTTTTGGGCCAAAAATTATGCCCTCCCAAATCAAGCATCCAAAAGTGCCTCCAACCCTTAAATTCAACCCCGAATCTCGTGGCGGGCTTCGTTTTTCAATTTGACCGGATTCGGTCCGGCACATCCCGGGAGGTTTTCCTGACTCCGCGGTCAGGAAATTTTTGATTTTTGGGCCAAAAATTATGCCCTCCCAAATCAAGCATCCAAAAGTGCCTCTAACCCTTAAATTCAACCCCGAATCTCGTGGCGGGCTTCGTTTTTCAATTTGACCGGATTCGGTCCGGCACATCCCGGGAGGTTTTCCTGACTCCGCGGTCAGGAAATTTTTGATTTTTGGGCCAAAAATTATGCCCTCCCAAATCAAGCATCCAAAAGTGCCTCTAACCCTTAAATTCAACCTCGAATCTCGTGGCGGGCTTCGTTTTTCAATTTGACCGGATTCGGTACGGCCCATCCAGGGAGGTTTTCCTGACTCCGCGGTCAGGAAATTTTTGATTTTTGGGCCAAAAATTATGCCCTCCCAAATCAAGCATCCAAAAGTGCCTCTAACCCTTAAATTCAACCCCGAATCTTGTGGCGGGCTTCGTTTTTCAATTTGACCGGATTTGGTCCGGCCCATCCCGGGAGGTTTTCCTGACTCCGCGGTCAGGAAATTTTTGATTTTTGGGCCAAAAATTATGCCCTCCCAAATCACGCATCCAAAAGTGCCACTAAGCCTTAAATTCAACCCCAAATCTCATGGCAGGCTTCGTTTTTCAATTTGACCGGATTCGGTCCGGCCCATCCCGGGAGGTTTTCCTGACTCCGCGGTCAGGAAATTTTTGATTTTGGGTCCAAAAATTATGCCCTCCCAAATCAAGCATCCAAAAGTGCCTCTAACCCTTAAATTCAACCCCGAATCTCGTGGCGGGCTTCGTTTTTCAATTTGACCGGATTCGGTCCGGCCCATCCCGGGAGGTTTTCCTGACTCCGCGGTCAGGAAATTTTTGATTTTTGGGCCAAAAATTATGCCCTCCCAAATCAAGCATCCAAAAGTGCCTCTAACCCTTAAATTCAACCCCGAATCTCGTGGCGGGCTTCGTTTTTCAATTTGACCGGATTCGGTCCGGCCCATCCCGGGAGGTTTTCCTGACTCCGCGGTCAGGAAATTTTTGATTTTTGGGCCAAAAATTATGCCCTCCCAAATCAAGCATCCAAAAGTGCCTCTAACCCTTAAATTCAACCCCGAATCTCGTGGCGGGCTTCGTTTTTCAATTTGACCGGATTCGGTCCGGCCCATCCCGGGAGGTTTTCCTGACTCCGCGGTCAGGAAATTTTTGATTTTTGGGCCAAAAATTATGCCCTCCCAAATCAAGCATCCAAAAGTGCCTCCAACCCTTAAATTCAACCCCGAATCTCGTGGCGGGCTTCGTTTTTCAATTTGACCGGATTTGGTCCGGCCCATCCCGGGAGGTTTTCCTGACTCCGCGGTCAGGAAATTTTTGATTTTTGGGCCAAAAATTATGCCCTCCCAAATCACGCATCCAAAAGTGCCACTAAGCCTTAAATTCAACCCCAAATCTCATGGCAGGCTTCGTTTTTCAATTTGACCGGATTCGGTCCGGCCCATCCCGGGAGGTTTTCCTGACTCCGCGGTCAGGAAATTTTTGATTTTGGGTCCAAAAATTATGCCCTCCCAAATCAAGCATCCAAAAGTGCCTCTAACCCTTAAATTCAACCCCGAATCTCGTGGCGGGCTTCGTTTTTCAATTTGACCGGATTCGGTCCGGCCCATCCCGGGAGGTTTTCCTGACTCCGCGGTCAGGAAATTTTTGATTTTTGGGCCAAAAATTATGCCCTCCCAAATCAAGCATCCAAAAGTGCCTCTAACCCTTAAATTCAACCCCGAATCTCGTGGCGGGCTTCGTTTTTCAATTTGACCGGATTCGGTCCGGCCCATCCCGGGAGGTTTTCCTGACTCCGCGGTCAGGAAATTTTTGATTTTTGGGCCAAAAATTATGCCCTCCCAAATCAAGCATCCAAAAGTGCCTCTAACCCTTAAATTCAACCCCGAATCTCGTGGCGGGCTTCGTTTTTCAATTTGACCGGATTCGGTCCGGCCCATCCCGGGAGGTTTTCCTGACTCCGCGGTCAGGAAATTTTTGATTTTTGGGCCAAAAATTATGCCCTCCCAAATCAAGCATCCAAAAGTGCCTCCAACCCTTAAATTCAACCCCGAATCTCGTGGCGGGCTTCGTTTTTCAATTTGACCGGATTCGGTCCGGCACATCCCGGGAGGTTTTTTGGGCCAAAAATTATGCCCTCCCAAATCAAGCATCCAAAAGTGCCTCTAACCCTTAAATTCAACCCCGAATCTCGTGGCGGGCTTCGTTTTTCAATTTGACCGGATTCGGTCCGGCACATCCCGGGAGGTTTTCCTGACTCCGCGGTCAGGAAATTTTTGATTTTTGGGCCAAAAATTATGCCCTCCCAAATCAAGCATCCAAAAGTGCCTCTAACCCTTAAATTCAACCTCGAATCTCGTGGCGGGCTTCGTTTTTCAATTTGACCGGATTCGGTACGGCCCATCCAGGGAGGTTTTCCTGACTCCGCGGTCAGGAAATTTTTGATTTTTGGGCCAAAAATTATGCCCTCCCAAATCAAGCATCCAAAAGTGCCTCTAACCCTTAAATTCAACCCCGAATCTTGTGGCGGGCTTCGTTTTTCAATTTGACCGGATTTGGTCCGGCCCATCCCGGAGGTTTTCCTGACTCCGCGGTCAGGAATTTTTGATTTTTGGGCCAAAAATTATGCCCTCCCCAAATCACGCATCCAAAAGTGCCACTAAGCCTTAATTCAACCCCAAATCTTCTCATGGCAGGCTTCGTTTTTCAATTTGACCGGATTCGGTCCGGCCCATCCCGGGAGGTTTTCCTGACTCCGCGGTCAGGAAATTTTTGATTTTGGGTCCAAAAATTATGCCCTCCCAAATCAAGCATCCAAAAGTGCCTCTAACCCTTAAATTCAACCCCGAATCTCGTGGCGGGCTTCGTTTTTCAATTTGACCGGATTCGGTCCGGCCCATCCCGGGAGGTTTTCCTGACTCCGCGGTCAGGAAATTTTTGATTTTTTCGGCCAAAATTATGCCCTCCCAAATCAAGCATCCAAAAGTGCCTCTAACCCTTAAATTCAACCCCGAATCTCGTGGCGGGCTTCATTTTTCAATTTGACCGGATTCGGTCCGGCCCATCCCGGGAGGTTTTCCTGACTCCGCGGTCAGGAAATTTTTGATTTTTGGGCCAAAAATTATGCCCTCCCAAATCAAGCATCCAAAAGTGCCTCTAACCCTTAAATTCAACCCCGAATCTCATGGCGGGCTTCGTTTTTCAATTTGACCGGATTCGGTCCGGCACATCCCGGGAGGTTTTCCTGACTCCGCGGTCAGGAAATTTTTGATTTTTGGGCCAAAAATTATGCCCTCCCAAATCAAGCATCCAAAAGTGCCTCTAACCCTTAAATTCAACCCCGAATCTCGTGGCGGGCTTCGTTTTTCAATTTGACCGGATTCGGTCCGGCCCATCCCGGAGGTTTTCCTGACTCCGCGGTCAGGAAATTTTTGATTTTTGGGCCAAAAATTATGCCCTCCCAAATCAAGCATCCAAAAGTGCCTCTAACCCTTAAATTCAACCCCGAATCTCGTGGCGGGCTTCGTTTTTCTATTTGACCGGATTCGGTCCGGCACATTCCCGGGAGGTTTTCCCTGACTCCGCGGTCAGGAAATTTTTGATTTTTGGGCCAAAAATTATGCCCTCCCAAATCAAGCATCCAAAAGTGCCTCTAACCCTTAAATTCAACCTCAAATCTCGTGGCGGGCTTCGTTTTTCAATTTGACCGGATTCGGTACGGCCCATCCAGGGAGGTTTTCCTGACTCCGCGGTCAGGAAATTTTTGATTTTTGGGCCAAAAATTATGCCCTCCCAAATCAAGCATCCAAAAGTGCCTCTAACCCTTAAATTCAACCCCGAATCTTGTGGCGGGCTTCGTTTTTCAATTTGACCGGATTCGGTCCGGCCCATCCCGGGAGGTTTTCCTGACTCCGCGGTCAGGAAATTTTTGATTTTTGGGCCAAAAATTATGCCCTCCCAAATCAAGCATCCAAAAGTGCCTCTAACCCTTAAATTCAACCCCGAATCTCGTGGCGGGCTTCGTTTTTCTATTTGACGGATTCGGTCCGGCACATCCCGGGAGGTTTTCCTGACTCCGCGGTCAGGAAATTTTTGATTTTTGGGCCAAAAATTATGCCCTCCCAAATCAAGCATCCAAAAGTGCCTCCAACCCTTAAATTCAACCCCGAATCTCGTGGCGGGCTTCGTTTTTCAATTTGACCGGATTCGGTGCGGCCCATCCCGGGAGGTTTTCCTGACTCCGCGGTCAGGAAATTTTTGATTTTTGGGCCAAAAATTATGCCCTCCCAAATCAAGCATCCAAAAGTGCCTCTAACCCTTAAATTCAACCCCCGAATCTCGTGGCGGGCTTCGTTTTTCAATTTGACCGGATTCGGTCCGGCCCATCCCGGGAGGTTTTCCTGACTCCGCGGTCAGGAAATTTTTGATTTTTGGGCCAAAAATTATGCCCTCCCAAATCAAGCATCCAAAAGTGCCTCTAACCCTTAAATTCAACCCCGAATCTCGTGGCGGGCTTCGTTTTTCAATTTGACCGGATTCGGTCCGGCCCATCCCGGGAGGTTTTCCTGACTCCGCGGTCAGGAAATTTTGATTTTTGGGCCAAAAATTATGCCCTCCCAAATCAAGCATCCAAAAGTGCCTCTAACCCTTAAATTCAACCCCGAATCTCGTGGCGGGCTTC